>OX366510.1:20485470-20505470 GCA_947256265.1 Acronicta leporina
TGTAAAGAGGGTTGCCCCTAAGTGTAATTGTATAGGAAAAGATTGTGTACAAATGAAAATGAAAGAAGTGCAGGGTGTGAAATTGTGAATTGTAGAATATTTACAGTGGTCCTTTACATGGAACTTAAATCTAGACACAGTTATATACAGAAAGAACATTGAAAATAGTGTGTAGTAGAGAGGTAAGTGTGTGAGAGACAAAGTGAGTCCGCAAAAGCGGCGCCTGAGACAGGCATACAACAAGGCGCGGTAGGCAACCTGAAAACTGAATTTAACTGGACAGTGAAGAGGGGGGAGGTGAGGAGACACCAGCAGGAGGCCCCTGTATGCCGCCCCACACAAACGTAAGGCATAAGTGAAGTAACAATCGGGTTTGGGTAAAGTGTGAGTGGATAGTATAATGTGTGGCATAAGCCACGCCCAAGATTATAATGATTTGTAAGGTTGATGAATTGATAAGTTAATGTGTATGTTGTGTGTATGTGTGTGTTTGTATGACTATGGTCCATAGTCGATCCTTAGTTTAAGTTTGTTTAGGGCATGAACCAAACGAGGGCAAGTGGATGAGGTGGCACTGTGTTTTGTGTTACATGGCCGATTGAACTTTTTTACGAACTGCACACAATTGTAGCAGTCCGTTGCCTTGTTGTCCCTTTTTACAGGGCAGTCCTTATAGACGTGTGTGAGGGACGAGCAATGCGAGCAGATGGTTTTGTCAGCCGTACAGTTCTTCCGGGTATGGCCGAACTGCAGGCAAGAGTAACATTGGAGGAGCGGGGAATACTCCTCAACATGGACCCGCTGGTGGTCCAGATTAACCCTCCCAAAACTGAGAAGTTTTCTCCATAAGGGAGGGGACACCACGAAGACAGCATTATATAGTTCGTCGTTTCGGTTGCCCCTTTTGAACCGAAAGACTATGTCGGTGAGTTTGTGAGAGAGTTGGAGACCGTTTTGCTCGAGAATGATGGTTGAGAGTTCCTCAGTGGGAATCTCGTTAGGGATTCCCTTAGCCACCAGCATGGGTTTTAGTTTTTTAGATTTCTCGGCAGACAAATTGGCTGCCTCGAAATTAACTTTATGGAGGGCAATATCCCGTGCACCCTCGCTATCAAATTCGACCCTAAGCTTATTGTTAGAGACGAATTTGACATCAGAGGGGCAGAAGTTTGTGTCCCGGAAGGTTACTTCCGAGCGAAAGATTTTGAGTGTCTCCTTAGGGGCGACCACCTCCTTCTTGGAAGAGACGATGATCGCCGGCTTGGAGGTTGGTAAAACTGGGGGGATGGCAGGGCGTGGGGTTTGACACATTGCTTCCACGGCAGCAGCGTACGACGACGGCCGAGTGGGTTGAGTGGTTTGAGAGGGGGCAGGGGCAGAGGGGGCAAGGGTCTTAGTAAGGTTGGCAATCTCAGCCTTCATTGCCTTAGTGACTTCGGAGATAATGCTCTCCTTGAGGCTTTCCTGACTTTTGGTGTCAGGGATAGATGGTGGTGGTGCAGCCTGGATGGGGGTAGGAGCAGGGAAGCGAGGATAAGTTAAAATCTGCTCAAAGATGTAGAGAATAGAATTCTTATTCTCTTTTTTAAGGCTCTTGCCCTCTGTGAGAAGTTTCTTGCATTGGGTGATCTTTTCCTTTAAAAAGTCGCGCAAGCATTCATCAAGTGAATTGATGTTAGCGGTGTTGGAATCGATGTTAGGGGTGGGCGGGCGATAGGCCTCTCTGACAGATGGCTCATAGAACATCTCGCCGAGTCCCTCCTCGTCTGACAAAATCAGAGAGTCGAAGCTCCCGGCGAGCTGCCTGCTTGCTGCCTTGTAGGCTGAGAATACCTCAGCAGAAGATTTAGAGCCCCCAGGGGGGGGCTTGTGTGAGGCCATTTTAGGCCTAGATCCCAAAGTGGGGGCCAGAAAAAGGGGTTGGTGCTGTCCTCCTGTGGTAAAAGAGGTGGGGGAATCTGAATCTAAACAATGCTATACTAGTTCCCAAGATGTATGCTAAAAAATATACAAAAATTGAGAAAAAACAAAAAATGAAGAGGGGAAAGGGGGGGTAATATATGTGAGTGGAGTGTGTACAGTGTACTTAAACTATTACAGAACTAAAAACTAAAAAATTATTAGAAAAAACGCGAAAAGTGCCTGATGCTTAACGGAATCCGAGGAGTTCGGAGACGGGACAAAGTGGCCCTATAGAGGGAGGATGTCTACTAGCCAAATGTGGTAGGGCCCCTACCAGGGCTGGTAAGGTCAGGGAGATATCAAAATAATAAGTGAAAAATTTGAGGGTAGGGGGACCGGACCAGGTCCAATCAATGTGTTACCCCTACGTTTCTATACTAAACTGAACTCAGAATTACGATAAATTGCTTGGTTCCAGAGATATGAGAGGAACCAAGTTGGAGTAAGGGTGACCTGATAAAATAATTAATTAAACTATTGAAAAGTAAAAACCAGAGGGTGTAACTTGACCAAAACCAAGTTATCCCGGCTTGGGTTTAAAGAAATACAATACCCGACCACAAAAGGTATGGTTAAACTAATAAAAACTAAAAAGGGGAAAATTGAAATTTGGGGGGGGGGGATGTGGAGGTAGACTATGCCCGAGCTGGGTTAGGAATACTATACGATAGTATAGTATTCCTTAGCCGGTGTTAAAAACGCTCTATCTGTAGCCGTTCCCGAGATACGGGGGTTTTTAGGGGGCGCGCGAGTCGGCGACGCGTTAGCGACGTGTTTCTCGCTCTGATTTTATGGAACAAAATTATTAAAATTACTCCTCAGAAAAAGCTATATATCTTCGGAACCCTGATGGGTAGGTTTGCGCGGGTGGTACCTACAGATAGCTGAGGGTGTCCCGCACAAAACTAGATGCTTCAACCCAACGCGACCCGCTGGGGTAGGCAGGTATGTGCGCGCAAAGTTGACGAAGATTTTGATAAAAAAATTTGGAAAAAATTTGAAATAATGTTAATAACTATTGAAATAATGAATTTAAAAATATGGTGAAAATTGGTTATTGAAGGGGAGGATGTCCCCTACCTGGAAATGTAACTAGAAACTACCTCACTCACACCCAGGAGTAGAGACTAGGGAAAGTCTGGAAATTCGGGCAAAAAACTAGTGTCACAGACTTTTGTCAGTAACTCCGTATCCCTTAAGAGTAGGTGGTGAAGGTGGGTACCTCCGGATAGCCAAAGGAGTCACCTACACCACTAAATATGGGGAACTAACCCGACGTGCCTGTGGGCCGAAGTTTTCGGTCGGGAAGTTGACGGAGTTAAAAACTCGTGAAAAAATTTTAAATGAAAAGTGCTAGGAAGAAAAATGCTATAACTACGTTAATTTACGTGCTAGAAACAAAATAAAAACTAGTATTTAAATGGGACAGTCTAAGCTATAAAATGAGATATTAATATCTAGCGCGTCTATGATCCTGAAAGTAGGAATGGGGGGCAAAGTGGGAAGTCTGAAAATTCTGACGAAAAATTAGTGTTCCAGACTTTAGCCAGTTACTCCGTATCCCTGATGAGAAGGTGGTGAAGGTGGGTACCTCCGGATAGCCGAAGAAGTCACCCACACCACTAAATATGGGGAACTAACCCGACGTGCCTGTGGGCCGAAGTTTTTGGTCGGGAAGTTGGCGAAGTAAAAGACTTGTGAAAAATTTTAAAGGAAAAGTGTGTGAGAGAAAAATGCTGTAACTACTTTAATATTCGTGCTAGAAACAAAATAAAAACTAGTATATAAAGGGGACAGTCTGTACTATAAGATGGAATAATAAAATACTGCGCGTCTCTAAACCTGAAAGTACAAATGAGGGGCAAAATGGGACAAGTGAAAATAATAGGCACAAATTCGCGTTCAAGGACACGGCGTCTAACTCCGTAACCCGGATGGGTAGGTATATGGGACAAAAAGTACCCTATACTAGAAGGTCTAATCTACAAATTAAGGTGTTCAAAATTTGGGGCACGTGCCTAGGAGCCGAAGTTTCGGTCCTCAAAAATGACGGAGTTTGGCGCCAATGTCAAAAATTACAGATTTACAAAAACTAAGATATCTTAGGAACTAAGTGACATAAAATTACAAACTAAAAAGCACTAGATAGTCCACTAAATTGTCTATTTTACCTTAGAGTCCAAAGGGGGTCTTACCCGATAGCTAAGACCCCAAAAGTGGCATGAAAGTTCAAAGTGTCAAAATGAAAATAGTTTATGGTGGTTTTGGGGTCCAAGACCCTCGAAAACCAAAGCTTGTGATAGAGATTATGAAAGAGGACTACATAGGGAGTAAAAATATGAAAACAGAATTTACCTAACTAACTCCAGAAGGGAGTTAGTACTTTAGGTCTTAAGTTTAAAAGGGC
The DNA here is from genome assembly GCA_947256265.1 of Acronicta leporina. Lineage (NCBI taxonomy): Eukaryota > Metazoa > Arthropoda > Insecta > Lepidoptera > Noctuidae > Acronicta > Acronicta leporina. Next base: position 20,489,840 of record OX366510.1, read on the forward strand.
TATAACTTGGTCATTTATGAGTGGATGGAAGGCAAACTTTGTGAGTACATAGAGGGGGTTAATACGCTTCTATTAGTGTATAAAAAGGCATAGGTTACCGCTTTAGTTTTCGAGCGCCGGACGAAAAACACTTTCCGGGCCCTCCCAAAAGTAGGTCTTGCGCGATCCTACTTCAGGGGGATACCGGAGGGTCACTGTCACAACACTATCACGTCCGCGGCACTTTTACACGTCTTTTGACACTAAAACCATGTTTGTAAGTCTTATATAGCCACTTTTATGAATTTTTTCGACACGAGCGCTTGCTACATCGACCGTTCTCGGCGCCAGAACATCGCGGACTGGTTAGGTTAGGTTAGGTTAGGTTAGGTTAGGTTAGGTTAGGTTAGGTTAGGTTAGGTTAGGTTAGGTTAGGTTAGGTTAGGTTAGGTTAGGTTAGGTTAGGTTAGGTTAGGTTAGGTTAGGTTAGGTTAGGTTAGGTTAGGTTAGGTTTTTTTTTTTTTTTTTTTTTTTTTTATTATAATAGGAGGGTACCTCTGGCGTTACCAGAGCCTTTGTTATGCTGCTTAATATATTTCATATGCTGTAAGGGTTCTCTTGAATGATAAAGTATATATGATTCTAAAAAATATATAATCTTAATAGTTGTAATTATTTAACTGTGATTAAAACATCAGCGTATATATATATAATATATATCTATGTTTTATTTCTTTCTATGACTTTTCCGAAAATTGTTATGCAGTATGTTATCACTTTATTTATTCGATTTTTATCTTTCAGTATTTCGCTTAGAGTTTCCTGTGTTATTTTTAGCTCTAATTCTTGCTCAATTTCATATCTCTTTGCAGCAAACATTGGACAATCGAAGAGTACGTGGGGTACCGATTCGGGAGCACTTGGTTCGCAGATACACGAGGGACTGTCTTTTAGCTTGAAGCGATGTAAATATTCAGAGAAACCTCCATGTCCTGTCATAATTTGGGTTAGCATTCCAGTGGGCTTTAACTTTTTGACTAATTTGTGTGCCTCTATTGCGTCTGGTAGGAAGAGTTTTGTTATTGAGGCCGTTTCGCTTGCTCTATATCTCCGGTTCCATTCCCCCAGTGAATCCATCCGGATTTGTCTTTTTACATGTGAGACCGGGAAGTAGTCGTAGTCTGGTTTTCGTTTTGGAGCTTGTGCCGCCTCTTTTGCGAGTTGATCTGCTCGTTCATTTCCTGCTAGTCCAGCGTGTGCCCTGATCCAAAACAGAGAGACGTCTTTGCTTTGGATCAAAGCACGATCGATGTTTTTTCTCGCCTGTACAGCCAAGGGATGGGAGGAGCTCCAATTGGTGATCGCTTGTAAAGCTGCCCTTGAGTCGCTATAAATTCCAATACTACCCTCTGGGCGTTTCAGGATTTCTCTTGTGGCTCTGTTGATAGCCAGGAGCTCGGCCTGGTATACGGTGCAGTAGGACGGCAAGCTAAGCTTGATGGACTTGGTTTCGGTGTCGCCATTCCATAGCGACAGTGCCGCACCAACCTTATCCTCAAGCTTGCTGCCGTCTGTGAAGATGCGTAAAGCCTGGTTGTTGTGGTTGTCCATTGTTTCTTGGTCTTCTATGTTTGTGAAGTTTATGCTCTTCCGTTTTTCCGGGTGTGGCATTTCTGCGAATGCCACCACTCGCTCCACCTCCCTGTCCGCCAGCGCCGGATGGGACACCCCCCTCTTTACCTCATACAGAGCTGCCACCTCCTGTATTCTGAGGTCAAGTGGCAGTATCCCAGCCAGAACCAGCGCAGAGTTGAGGGAGACCGTGTGGTAGGATCTGCAGATTTTTTGGACAAAACCCCGCTGGACCATATTGAGTTGTTTCATTACTCCTATTTTCTTTGAAGCAGGGGCCCAAGCGCAGGCTGCGTACATCAGCACTGGTTCCACCGCAGCCGTATAGATGGTACGTGTTATATCTGGGTGAAGACCCCAGCTCACCTTGGCTGCCCTTGAAAGCTGTTTATAGATGCTGATGGCTTTCTTACATACGGTTGTTATGTGCGAATTAAAGGTGAGCTTGTCGTCTATCGTTAGCCCCAGTATTTTTATTTCTCGCGACATTCCTATGTCGACCCCTCCCATTCTCAGGAGTGGGGCGTCGTATTTTAGTTTCTTGGTTACGACCATCGCTTGGGTTTTGTGAGGCGCAAACTTCAACTTGTTTTTGACGCCCCACTCCCGAACGTAGGTGAGGGCGGCATTGGCCTGCCGCTGTACTTCCAGACCGGTGTCTCCGTCCACGACGAGTACAATATCGTCGGCATATGCTTGGCAATAGTCACCTCTGACCGTTAGTCCCTTAAGTAACGAGTCGAGGAGGAGGTTCCATAGGATGGGACCCCCTATAGACCCTTGGACACACCCCTTATTTGTTCTTATGGAGTGAGCCTCCCCGCCGTATCGTACTTCAACTCTTCTGTCTTGGAGGTAACTATCGACCACTTTTCTTACGTTGCCGGGACAGCCCTCTTCTGCAAGTTTGACCCTGATTGCCGGCCACCAGGCGCTGTCGAAGGCTCCCTCTATATCGAGTGAAATCACGGTGATTAGCTTTTTTGCCCTAAGTTTCGCTCTTATATGGTTCATCAGGTCATAGAGGGAGTCTTCGGTGCTTCTCTGGGGCATAAACCCGTACTGGCGGTTGCTCATTCGTGGGAGAAGGTGATATTTTATTCGAGCTATTATCATTTTCTCGTATATTTTTCCCATGACAGGCAAGAGCCCAATCGGCCTGTATGATTTGGGGACATCGTATCTACTCTTCCCGGGTTTCCTGAGTACTATGACTGTGGCCTCCTTCCACATTTTCGGGAAATGGTGGTACTCAAAGCACTTGTTCAGCAGCCTTAAGAAAAGATCGGGATCGCTGCTTATGGCATGGGCGCATATGTCTGCCGTGAAACCCTCTACTCCCGGAGCCTTTTTGGGGTTGAACGACGTCGCTGCCTGTTCGAGTTCCAGCATTGTAAATGGAGGGTCATGGTTCTCATCATGACCCAACTCATTTATTTCCTGCGCTAAAAGTCTGGTTTGGCGATGGTCTGCGTTGTCGTCCTCCTCACAATCGGTTGGGTAGAAGGTTTCGGCCAGCCACTCCACTGACCCTTTAGGATCCAATATGACGCCATCCTTTTGCAGTGGTGGATCTTCTTCCCGTTTTTCTGTCCTTCGTAAGACGCTGTAGATCCCTTCCCACATCCCTTCCCTGTCTTGCTTCCCACAGAAGTCCTTCCAACTCATTGTTTGGGCGTTCTTTACGGCACTTTCATATTTTTCTTTCTCTTTCAGGTACAGCTTCACTACAGCGGATCGTCGGACCGGCGCTGCGTTCCTGATTCTACGTTTTCTGGTAGCAACCCGCTTTTTCATCTCAGCGAGCTCGTCGGACCACCACGGCATGGTAAGTATCTCAATCTTCTTTTTGTATGGTATTGTTTGTTTGCATGTCTCGGTTATGGCTTTCGTATATATCTCTACAATTGATTCGATTCTTTCATAATTATTTATATTTTCTACTTCATGTGTTGTCAGTCCGTTCTCTTGCATAATTTGCGGCAGTTTCATACGAAACTGGCTCCAATTAGCTTTTCTTGTATTGTATAATCTTGTTGTTCTTTGAACATTCAATCCCTTTTCTTTTTTATGCATAATTTTAAATATGATAGAGTTGTGGTCCGAGCTCGTGAGGCCTTCATCGACCCGCCAGCCCTCAACGAGTCCAAGCATATCCGCGGAGCAAGCCGTTACATCCACGTGGCTGGTGTATCTTCTCTCTCCTCTGATCACATCGAAAGTTGGAATGTCCCCCACATTCAATATATGCAGGCCCATTTCGTGCAAGGTTCCGCACATTTGTTCCCCCCTAAGGTCTTCTCTTGGACTACTCCACCAAGTGCTTTTGGCATTGGCGTCCCCTCCAATAACCATTCCTCTTGATCCCGTCTTGCTCTCAATGTGTTTTAGCTGCTCCAGGTAGGGTTCTATTGCGGTATCCGGTTCAAAGTAGTACGAGACTAAAGTGATCCTCCAGGACACGGTTCGGATCCCCACCACCGCGATGTTATTGGTGGTGAGTTGCGGGTACTGGATGACATCTAAGTCATGGTTAAATACTGCTATCGCAGCCTTTACTGTACCCTCCCCGATATCCTGTGCCTGGAAGATCCGTACCCCATTGTAGCCTCTCATACTCCTAACCCCGCCAACGTAAGGTTCCTGGAGCAGTGCAATTGATACTCTGCGTTTACTGGCTTCTAGCAAGAGTTCACTGGTGGCCAAACGGCTTCTTTGAAGGTTCGCTTGCACGAAATGGTACTGGTGGGTGCTCCTCGGGACAACTTTAGCAATATGCTACGGACGCCCGAGCTAGAGCATCCCATTTTTTACGGATGGGGCATTCGCCACTGAATGCATTGTGGTCAGTTTTTTCGACTTTGGCTCGGACGCAGTTTTTGCACACGGGTGGCTCACCTGTTACCATATCTGGGCAGTCTCTCTTAAGATGCGGGCCACCACAGTGGCTGCACAGATCGGCCGGATCCGTACACAATCGCCTTCCGTGCCCGTATCCTAGGCATCGAGTGCACTGCACTAGGGGCGATTGGTCTTCGACGCGGACCCTCTGTAGATCTATCCGCAATGTTCCTGTTTCTACCGATCTTTTCCATATTCTAGGAGAGACACTCAGCACTATGTTGTTATTATGGGGGTTGCGTGCTCTCCGGCGGTATCTTACTGTGACCCTATTTTCCTCGTCGCCGAGGCCATGGAAAACCTCCCGATTCTGATTCCTGAGGGCCCTAAGAATTTCCTCATCGCTGTGGACTTTCAGGACATCCCTCAGGACCAGAAGCGGGTCTTTATTTTTCACCTCCTCGACGACGAGGTGGTCACCCGCAGCTTCTATTTTTTCCTTTATCTTCCGCCTTTCCTCCTGCGTTTTGCAGCCCATTATGATCTTCCTATCTTTGGCCTTTCTCACCCTTTCCACCTTTATCCAACCCTCCTTTGCGTCGACCACCTGTCTAATTCTCTCCAACACTTCCTCCCCGGTCTCTTCCTCATTCGTAGAGGAGACGACTACGGAGTGCAGCCCGGTCCGCTCCAGGTCTGGGTGCCTGGTCTGGCCGGCCGCGGCGACACCCGCGTAGGTTGACTTCCCAATTGTGTCATTTTGGCGCTGAACCAGGTCTTTTAATTCCTCCACCTTTCTATTGTTTTCTTCTAGGAGCCTTGTGTTTTCCTGTATTTGAGACAGCATTTTTTCCTGCTGTTGTTCCCGTTTTTCAAATTCCGTCACCCGTTTCTCAGACTCCTTATCCTGGTTATTATTTCCCTTTCCTTTCCTCAGGTCTATCATTTCCTCCTCCGCTTCCTTCACAATCCTGTATAGGCGTTCGACTGCCGATGTCACTTCCAGTTTGATGTCGGTTTTTAAGTTCCTGGAGTTGGCTAGGTGGAGTTTTGCCTTATTGTGACAGGCTTTGGCCTCTTCCACTCTATTTTTGTAGGTGGGCGCAATCTTGGGTGAGGTCACATCGGGGTCTCTTGGTGCTTTAGTGTCCTGGGATGATGACTTCGGTTTCAGTTTGGGGGCCGCTGCCGCGGTCTCCCTTGTCTTGGGTGGAGTGTGTTTTAAGGGCGCCTTTTGACCAGACTCCCACTCCCCAATACTGCGTCTCACTTGGGAGTTTTGTGCCGGTTCTTCGGTGGCACTTGTTGGGGACTGAGAGGTAGGGTCGCTCTTTTTTGCCGGGGTTCTGATGCCAATGCCGAACATGTTGATGGAAGTGTGCGTAAATAAAGAATGAAGTTTATTTCCTCAATATCAACGTCAATGTAAATGTAAAAATAAAAATGTAAAGAAGAACAGAAATAGAAAAGTATAAAGAGACACTAACAAGTGTAAATAAAACAACTATTAGTCGGGTGTCCAAATACAAATTAGTCTATGACTGCAAACAAAATGTAAAGCAGTCGTCTAAATAGTAGAGTAGTCGATTTAATTGAGGTCAATAGGACCTATCGTAAACTGTGATTTAATGATCCCACCTCCCACACAAGCGTTCACTTTGTGCCACAACTTGAAGTTAGCGAAGCGGGCTATTTACACTGTCAAAAAACTATATTAAAATTTTGTACCTACTCCTCGTCCACCTAGCCAAGCCCCTAGAGGGTGGGTGGGCGGGCAATTTTTTAAGTTTTTCCTGCGAGTTACCCCCACTTGTGGGGTACCAGCGGGTGCGGGACGCCGAGCGCTACAAGACCAAACAGGAATATGGGGTGGGTGGGGTAGAAAATTTGGAAGAAATTTGGAAAAAACTGTATTTTTGGTAAATTTGCAACAAAATACTAATTCAAAATACTAATTCCTGCGATTTACCCCCACTTGAGGGGTACCAGCGGGTGCGGGGCGCCGAGCGCTACAAGACTAAACAGGAATATGGGGTGGGTGGAGTAGAAAATTTGGAAGAAAATTGGAAAAAACTGTATTTTTGGTAAATTTTTCAACAAAATACTAATCTGACTTTTTGTTCACAGGTCGCGGTCACCGGGACGCACGCCGGGAGAGGTTCCAGACAAGGTATAATCGAATAGAATAAAAATTGAATGTAAATTTGGAAAACTGAAAAAATTTTAAATTTTTTCTAAGTCGAAAATTAAAAAAATTACGAAAATCAAAAATTTTGGTGTCCAGGAAACGTGGGTGGGTGCCTGGATGACAGGTGTAATTAAATAATGCAGTAATAACGCTGAAAACCGTGTCAAAATACAGTATTAAGTTTAAAAATACACCTCGTTGTACTAATTGTATGCAGGTATAAGGAAACCTCGGTATGTCTAAGGTGTGTCAGTGTTAAAATATGGTGTCGGATGCGTTAAGTTAAGGGTGGCAATTTTTAAGTTTTTCCTGCGAGTTACCCCCACTTGTGGGGTACCAGCGGGTGCGGGACGCCGAGCGCTACAAGACCAAACAGGAATATGGGGTGGGTGGGGTAGAAAATTTGGAAGAAATTTGGAAAAAACTGTATTTTTGGTAAATTTGCAACAAAATACTAATTCAAAATACTAATTCCTGCGATTTACCCCCACTTGAGGGGTACCAGCGGGTGCGGGGCGCCGAGCGCTACAAGACTAAACAGGAATATGGGGTGGGTGGAGTAGAAAATTTGGAAGAAAATTGGAAAAAACTGTATTTTTGGTAAATTTTTCAACAAAATACTAATCTGACTTTTTGTTCACAGGTCGCGGTCACCGGGACGCACGCCGGGAGAGGTTCCAGACAAGGTATAATCGAATAGAATAAAAATTGAATGTAAATTTGGAAAACTGAAAAAATTTTAAATTTTTTCTAAGTCGAAAATTAAAAAAATTACGAAAATCAAAAATTTTGGTGTCCAGGAAACGTGGGTGGGTGCCTGGATGACAGGTGTAATTAAATAATGCAGTAATAACGCTGAAAACCGTGTCAAAATACAGTATTAAGTTTAAAAATACACCTCGTTGTACTAATTGTATGCAGGTATAAGGAAACCTCGGTATGTCTAAGGTGTGTCAGTGTTAAAATATGGTGTCGGATGCGTTAAGTTAAGGGTGGCAATTTTTAAGTTTTTCCTGCGAGTTACCCCCACTTGTGGGGTACCAGCGGGTGCGGGACGCCGAGCGCTACAAGACCAAACAGGAATATGGGGTGGGTGGGGTAGAAAATTTGGAAGAAATTTGGAAAAAACTGTATTTTTGGTAAATTTGCAACAAAATACTAATTCAAAATACTAATTCCTGCGATTTACCCCCACTTGAGGGGTACCAGCGGGTGCGGGGCGCCGAGCGCTACAAGACTAAACAGGAATATGGGGTGGGTGGAGTAGAAAATTTGGAAGAAAATTGGAAAAAACTGTATTTTTGGTAAATTTTTCAACAAAATACTAATCTGACTTTTTGTTCACAGGTCGCGGTCACCGGGACGCACGCCGGGAGAGGTTCCAGACAAGGTATAATCGAATAGAATAAAAATTGAATGTAAATTTGGAAAACTGAAAAAATTTTAAATTTTTTCTAAGTCGAAAATTAAAAAAAATTACGAAAATCAAAAATTTTGGTGTCCAGGAAACGTGGGTGGGTGCCTGGATGACAGGTGTAATTAAATAATGCAGTAATAACGCTGAAAACCGTGTCAAAATACAGTATTAAGTTTAAAAATACACCTCGTTGTACTAATTGTATGCAGGTATAAGGAAACCTCGGTATGTCTAAGGTGTGTCAGTGTTAAAATATGGTGTCGGATGCGTTAAGTTAAGGGTGGCAATTTTTAAGTTTTTCCTGCGAGTTACCCCCACTTGTGGGGTACCAGCGGGTGCGGGACGCCGAGCGCTACAAGACCAAACAGGAATATGGGGTGGGTGGGGTAGAAAATTTGGAAGAAATTTGGAAAAAACTGTATTTTTGGTAAATTTGCAACAAAATACTAATTCAAAATACTAATTCCTGCGATTTACCCCCACTTGAGGGGTACCAGCGGGTGCGGGGCGCCGAGCGCTACAAGACTAAACAGGAATATGGGGTGGGTGGAGTAGAAAATTTGGAAGAAAATTGGAAAAAACTGTATTTTTGGTAAATTTTTCAACAAAATACTAATCTGACTTTTTGTTCACAGGTCGCGGTCACCGGGACGCACGCCGGGAGAGGTTCCAGACAAGGTATAATCGAATAGAATAAAAATTGAATGTAAATTTGGAAAACTGAAAAAATTTTAAATTTTTTCTAAGTCGAAAATTAAAAAAATTACGAAAATCAAAAATTTTGGTGTCCAGGAAACGTGGGTGGGTGCCTGGATGACAGGTGTAATTAAATAATGCAGTAATAACGCTGAAAACCGTGTCAAAATACAGTATTAAGTTTAAAAATACACCTCGGTTAGGTTAGGTTAGGTTAGGTTAGGTTAGGTTAGGTTAGGTTAGGTTAGGTTAGGTTAGGTTAGGTTAGGTTAGGTTAGGTTAGGTTAGGTTAGGTTAGGTTAGGTTAGGTTAGGTTAGGTTAGGTTAGGTTAGGTTAGGTTAGGTTAGGTTAGGTTAGGTTAGGTTAGGTTAGGTTAGGTTAGGTTAGGTTAGGTTAGGTTAGGTTAGGTTAGGTTAGGTTAGGTTAGGTTAGGTTAGGTTAGGTTAGGTTAGGTTAGGTTAGGTTAGGTTAGGTTAGGTTAGGTTAGGTTAGGTTAGGTTAGGTTAGGTTAGGTTAGGTTAGGTTAGGTTAGGTTAGGTTAGGTTAGGTTAGGTTAGGTTAGGTTAGGTTAGGTTAGGTTAGGTTAGGTTAGGTTAGGTTAGGTTAGGTTAGGTTAGGTTAGGTTAGGTTAGGTTAGGTTAGGTTAGGTTAGGTTAGGTTAGGTTAGGTTAGGTTAGGTTCCCGTGAGGAGTTGCTGGATCTCCCATCGGGCGCGTCCCCCAGGTTGTGGATAGGGGAACCCCCTCCAGATATGGAGGGGACCGGGGAAACCCGGCGCGAACAAAAACCAGCAGGCATGGGCGGGCCTCTAGTCTTCTGATGCGGCCTAAGGGAACTCACCCCGACAGAAAAGGCGAAGCTGTGGACTCAGCAAAACGAAATATGGCGGACAGTAAAGATATACTACCCCAGGAGGGTACCCCAATCGAAATGGTTGGTGGAGAATCCCTCACTGAACTAGTTTCAGTCAGCCCCACGTATTCTGGGGGGGGCAACTTACGCCTTTCGGAGACAGGAGTAAATATAGATGATACAGGTGAACCCGTATCAATGTTGGACTACCCGTTTAGACCAAATAAGTGTCTTAATCGAACGCCACCTGGTCACAGTACGCTAGAGGACGAAGGAGAATGTCCAAGTACAGAAGAAAAGACAGGCCCGACAGAAGGATCAAAAGGTAGAGGCAAGAAACGCGTCAAGCTATCGAGCCCAGTAATAACATTCTCGGAAGATGTGCAACCAACTGGAGCAATGTTAAAACTAAAAACAAAAACTGAAGACCTTTTAAAATTTGCTAAAGACAACAAAAATGTACATAAACAGATTAAGCAGTATGCTAAGGACCTTTACAACCTATCACAACAAATAATTGCAAGACATAAAGAAGACACTACGGCATTAATAGATCTACGAAAAGAATTGACAGATTATAAACAGAAACAAGAAGAACGGTATGTGAAACTAGAAAATGAATTTGTGAATTTTAAACTGACGCAAGAAGACATATTCCAAAAACTTAACAAAGAAAAGAAACGATGTGAAACTTGTAGGCAAACACAGGAGGCAGTAAACCTAGAACTCACAGAAATACCTACATACGAAATTTTTACGAAAGAATCAGGGAAACAGTGGACCGAAAACAGCTTTAAAAATATTAAATTAGACAGTGGAGATATCCTTAAAAGTAATACAGACGCTACTTTCTACTTCTGTGACAAGGAACAAAAGAGACAGTCAAAGATGGGAAAGAGGATCCTAAACAAATACCCAGAGATACTCGAAGGAGAAACGATAGAGTGTGATGGAGGACACTACACTACACTGGAACAAAAACTGAAATATAAAACAAAAGATGGCTGTCAGGAGAAGAAAAACGATATCACGGTGTTCTTTTACGACCCTACCAGACAAGACGGAGGAATGCTAGAGGATATATTCAACCTGTTAAGAGAGGCTTGCAAGATATGTAAAAGCTCAGACCATAACGAAGCAACGCTTGTTTCGCCACCAGGGTTGAAGCCTGATATAGTAAAGAAAATGATAGGAGCAGTCTTTTTCAAAACCGGTTTCAATATTCACCTGAAACAAACAAAAAAAGAAAACAAACAACATGTAGACACTAAAACCAAAAACAGAGAGGATGTCATCGTGATAGAGGGAGACAAGGACAAGGAATCGTACGCGGAAACGCTTAAACGGATCAAGGATGGATTAAAAGGGTCTGAAGAGATATTAAAAATCAAGGAAGTAAGGAGAACAAATAAAGGAGAAGTTCTTGTAAGGGTAACTAAAGATATAGATGAAGTTTCGGAAAGAATAAAGAAAGTAGTGAATGACAAAAGAGTGAAGAAGCTACTCAAAAGTAGGAAAAAAGTTATCCATATACGCAATATCGAAGCGACTTGTGACTCGGAAGATATCAGGAACGCCATACTCAATGCTGATGTAGTCCAATCACCGGATGAATTGATAGTGAAGTCAGTGAGACCAACAGCCGGATATAGCCAGGTCGCCACTATCTTAGCGGAGGCAAATGATGCAGATAAAATTAATAACCTGGGCAAAATTAGAATAGGCTTGAGTATCTGCACCATCCAAAAAAGGGTGGACGTTGAGAGATGTTTCCGGTGTTGGTCCTACGACCATAAAGCAGGCGATTGTGATGACGTAGATCGCAGCAAATTATGTCGTATATGTGCTAAAGGTGGCCATATTGCAAAAGACTGCAAAGATGATCCCTTCTGTCCAATCTGCGAGATGGACGGACATGTTGCGGGCAGTCATAAGTGTGAAGTATTCAGAGCAGCTTTGAGCAGAGCCAAAGTGAAAGACAGACCGGACATAAACGAATCCTAAAATTCACAGTTCTGCAGATCAACACTGACCGCATCCGAGCCGCACATGATCTTCTGACAGAAACCATCATTAGACACAATATTGATATAGTTATCTTAGCCGAACCCAATAAGAAAATAGCACAGGCCGCAGGGTGGGAAACAGATAACCGGGGAGATGCAGCATTAGTGATGCAAAATAAGACTATCACTATCCGGAAAGTAACCAGAGGAAACGGATATATAAGCATGACACTAGACGATCTCACAATCTTTAGTTGTTATTTCTCACCTAATAGTACCATTGACGATTTCAAGAAGGATCTAGACGAACTAGGTTTTACTCTGCAACAGCAGACAGGAAAAGTGCTCATAGGAGGGGATTTTAATGCAGCAGCCACGGCATGGGGAAGTGCAATTAATAATAAGAGAGGGCAATACCTGCTAGAAATGGCGGCGGATCTGGATCTAGTTATACTGAACAAAGGCATATGCCCGACGTTCGAGAGAGGTAACAGAACATCACGGCCTGACATTACATTCGCAAACCAAAACTTGGCTGGAACTGTGAAATACTGGAGAGTACTGGATGAAGAAACCATGAGTGGACACAAATATATAATGTTTAAAGTATTGACGAAGGAACCAGAGACAGCACCTAAAATTAAAATGGGATGGAACCTACGAAAGTTAAACCACGCAAAATTTGACGAATGCCTAAAACAGGAAGAAATTAAATCACCTGAAGACCTTGCGAAAGCTACAACGAAAGCCTGTAACGCATCGATGCCAAAGAAAAAAGCCTTCAAGAAAAAAGAAGTATATTGGTGGAGTGAAGATATTACGCAAGCAAGGAAAAAATGTCTCGAAAATAGAAGAAAGTACACGAGAGCAAACAGCAAAAAAAAGAAAAAGAGAATACTAGATACGGCTATCGAAGAAGAAATAAAAAAGGCAAAAGAAGAGTACAAAGAGACTAAAGTGGAGCTCCAGGTTCTCATACAAAGATCCAAAGAAAACTGCTGGAAAGAAATCTGTAAGGAAGTCGATGAGGATGTCTGGGGCCTTGGCTACAAAATAGTGACCAAAAAAATTACATCCAGCCCACCAATCCAAATACCCATTGATAGACTGAGAGAAGTGATAAATGTTTTATTCCCGAAACACCACGAATTTGACCGCATCACAAAGGTAGTAGAAGAGGTCCCGGAGGTGACAGGTGACGAACTGGAGATGGTCAGCAGGGAAATTAAACTGAAGAAGGCACCCGGGCCGGACCAAATAGGGCCAGAGGTGGTAAAGCTCGCCATTGCAGCGATACCTGAAAAAATAACTATGGTGATGAATGACATCTTCACAAGCGGCAACTTTCCGGCAATATGGAAAGTGGCAAGACTGGTCCTGCTTCGTAAACCCAACAAGGCGACAGAAGATCCGTCAGGGTATAGACCGCTATGCCTACTAAATTGTTTCGGGAAAGTATTGGAGGGACTGCTACTAAAAAGGATTGAAAACCTTATTCCTAACTGTGGAGGCTTAGCAGAGACACAGTTCGGTTTCCGGAAAGGAAAATCGACCCTAGGAGCGATTGAGGCTGTAAAAAAGATCGCATACATAGCCAAACAAGGTACACACCGTACAAGGCGGATGTGTGTCTTAATTGCCCTTGATGTTAAAAACGCCTTCAACTCCGCATCATGGAAAAATATCCTGGAAGAGCTAGACCGCAGAAAATTCCCGAACTACATCTATAATCTAGTCAGCAGCTACTTGCAAGATAGATACATTCTTGTACGCGACAATGCCGGCAATACAGAAAAGATTATCGTCAATAGTGGAGTACCACAGGGTTCCATTTTAGGCCCCACACTATGGAACATACTCTATGATGAAGTGCTGAGGTTGGACTTTGGGTTAGACGTTAAACTGATTGGATTTGCGGATGATCTGGCACTGATGGTAACAGCACGTACGGAGAGCAAGCTGATGACGGAAGCAAACGCCGCGCTAGTGAAGATTGGCAACTGGATGGCAACTAAACACCTACAGCTAGCACCGGAAAAGACTGAAGCTATCATGCTAACGGGCAGAAGGAAGCTGAAGCCAATCACATTCAAGGTGCAAGGAGTCACAATAAGACCAAAGGATGAGCTCAAGTACCTGGGGGTATGGCTGGATAAAAGCCTGAAATTCACCACACATGTTGACCAGGTCACGGCAAAAGCAGAGCGCCTATCAACAGCTCTGGGACAACTAATGCCTAGACAGGGAGGCCCAAGGGCGAGCAGACGACGAATCTATCAACAGCTCTGGGACAACTAATGCCTAGACAGGGAGGCCCAAGGGCGAGCAGACGACGAATCCTCGCCTCAGTAGTGCATTCGGTACTGCTATATGGAGCGCCCGTCTGGGAGACAGTACTCCATATGGCCAAATATAAAGCTAAAATGACTCGCATACAGCGCACACTGGCGATACGTATCAGTGGAGCCTATAGAACTATCTCACTGGAGGCGGCGCTGGTGATAGCGGGACTGATACCAATTGATAGGTTGGCAGAAGAGCGGAAAAGGCAATATTTTGGAGAAGATCATAAAACACCTGCAGAAGAGAGAAAAAGAACAATAACAGAGTGGCAAAATGAATGGAGTAAGAGAGGAAAGGGAACGTGGACAAGGGAATTGATCAAAGATCTGAGGCCGTGGATAGAAAGGAAACATGGGGAGGTGGACCGTCTGCTGACACAAGCACTAAGTGGACACGGCGTGTTCAATGCATATCTTCACGCAATTGGCAAAGCAGATAGCGAGATCTGCCCATACTGCCAGGAAATTGACACCCCAGAGCACGCTATCTTTAAGTGCCAAGAATTTGAGAAAGAAAGGAATAGCGTGAAGGCGGATGGAGAAGAGGTAACCAAGGGCAATTTAGTGGAAAGGATGCTGAAGGATAAGGACGAATGGAGTAAGTGCGCGAATATGCTTCGAAGCATAATGAAGAAGAGAGAAAAGGATGAGTGGGATAGACAAAAAGAAGTAGACGGAAACTAGACCAAGTATCGGCCGAAGTAATGCTTTCGCGGTTCCGGGCGATATAGAGGAGAGTGGGGGGAGGTTTTTAGTCCGTAGGCCCCTGGGAGAAATTTCCAGGTGGAGTCGGGCATGCGTGTGGTACGGGCCACCCGTATCCATGAGGATTTTCCTCCTCCCGCGCAACAAAAAAAAAAAAAAAAAAAAAAGGTTAGGTTAGGTTAGGTTAGGTTAGGTTAGGTTAGGTTAGGTTAGGTTAGGTTAGGTTAGGTTAGGTTAGGTTAGGTTAGGTTAGGTTAGGTTAGGTTAGGTTAGGTTAGGTTAGGTTAGGTTAGGTTAGGTTAGGTTAGGTTAGGTTAGGTTAGGTTAGGTTAGGTTAGGTTAGGTTAGGTTAGGTTAGGTTAGGTTAGGTTAGGTTAGGTTAGGTTAGGTTAGGTTAGGTTAGGTTAGGTTAGGTTAGGTTAGGTTAGGTTAGGTTAGGTTAGGTTAGGTTAGGTTAGGTTAGGTTAGGTTAGGTTAGGTTAGGTTAGGTTAGGTTAGGTTAGGTTAGGTTAGGTTAGGTTAGGTTAGGTTAGGTTAGGTTAGGTTAGGTTAGGTTAGGTTAGGTTAGGTTAGGTTAGGTTAGGTTAGGTTAGGTTAGGTTAGGTTAGGTTAGGTTAGGTTAGGTTAGGTTAGGTTAGGTTAGGTTAGGTTAGGTTAGGTTAGGTTAGGTTAGGTTAGGTTAGGTTAGGTTAGGTTAGGTTAGGTTAGGTTAGGTTAGGTTAGGTTAGGTTAGGTTAGGTTAGGTTAGGTTAGGTTAGGTTAGGTTAGGTTAGGTTAGGTTAGGTTAGGTTAGGTTAGGTTAGGTTAGGTTAGGTTAGGTTAGGTTAGGTTAGGTTAGGTTAGGTTAGGTTAGGTTAGGTTAGGTTAGGTTAGGTTAGGTTAGGTTAGGTTAGGTTAGGTTAGGTTAGGTTAGGTTAGGTTAGGTTAGGTTAGGTTAGGTTAGGTTAGGTTAGGTTAGGTTAGGTTAGGTTA
>OX366510.1:20510470-20521448 GCA_947256265.1 Acronicta leporina
TCAAATTCGACCCTAAGCTTGTTGTTAGAGACGAATTTGACATCAGAGGGGCAGAAGTTTGTGTCCCGGAAGGTTACTTCCGAGCGAAAGATTTTGAGAGTCTCCTTAGGGGCGACCACCTCCTTCTTAGAAGAGACGATGATCGCCGGCTTGGAGGTTGGTAAAACTGGGGGGATGGCAGGGCGTGGGGTTTGGCACATGGCTTCGACGGCAGCGGCGTACGACGACGGCCGAGTGGATTGAGTGGTTTGAGAGGGGGCAGGGGCAGGGGGGGTAAGGGTCTTGGTAAGGTTGGCAATCTCAGCCTTCATTGCCTTAGTGACTTCGGAGATAATGCTCTCCTTGAGGCTTTCCTGACTTTTGGTGTCAGGGATAGATGGTGGTGGTGCAGCCCGGATGGAGGTGGGAGCAGGGAAGCGAGGATAATTTAAAATCTGCTCAAAGATGTAGAGAATAGAATTCTTATTCTCTTTTTTAAGGCTCTTGCCCTCTGTGAGAAGTTTCTTGCATTGGGTGATCTTTTCCTTTAAAAAGTCGCGCAAGCATTCATCAAGTGGATTGATGTTAGCGGTGTTGGAATCGATGTTAGGGGTGGGCGGGCGATAGGCCTCTCTGACAGATGGCTCGTAGAACATCTCGCCGAGTCCCTCCTCATCTGACAAAATCAGAGAGTCGAAGCTCCCGGCGAGCTGCCTGCTTGCTGCCTTGTAGGCTGAGAATACCTCAGCAGAAGATTTAGAGCCCCCAGGGGGGGGCTTGTGTGAGGCCATTTTAGGCCTAGATCCCAAAGTGGGGGCCAGAAAAAGGGGTTGGTGCTGTCCTCCTGTGGTAAAAGAGGTGGGGGAATCTGAATCTAAACAATGCTAGAATAGATCCCAAGATATATGCTAAAAAGATACAAAAATTGAGAAAAAAGCAAAAAATGAGGAGGGGAGGAAGGGGTAATGTATGTGAATGGAGTGTGTACAGTGTACTTAAACTATATCAGAACTGAAAAACTAAAAATTATAATAAAAAACGCGAAAAGTGCCTGATGATGAACAGAATCCGAGGAGTTCGGAGACGGGACAAAGTGGCCCTATAAGGGGGGGATGTAAACTATCCAAATGCGGTAAGGCCCCTACCAGGGCTGGTAAGGTCAGGGAGATATAGAAATAAAGGATGAAAAATTTGAGGGTAGGGGGACCAGACCAGGTCCAATCAATGTGTTACCCCTACGTTTTTATACTAGACTGAACTCAGAATTACGATAAATTGCTTGGTTCCAGAGATATGAGAGGAACCAAGTTGGAGTAAGGGTGACCTGATAAAATAATTAATTAAACTATTGAAAAAGTAAAAACCAAAGGGTGTAACTTGACCAAAACCAAGTTATCCCGGCTTGGGTTTAAAGGAATACAATACCCGACCACAAAAGGTATGGTTAAACTAATAAACTGAAAAAAGGGGAAAATTTAAATTTGGGGGGGGGGGATGTGGAGGTGGACTATGCCCGAGCTGGGTTAGGAATACTATACGATAGTATAGTATTCCTTAGCCGGTGTTAAAAACGCTCTATCTGTAGCCGTTCCCGAGATACGGGGGTTTTTTAGGGGCGCGCGAGTCGGCGACGCGTTAGCGACGTGTTTCTCGCTCTAATTAACGGGACAAAATTATTGAAAATTACTCCTCAGAAAAAGCTATGTATCTTCGGAACCCTGATGGGTAGGTTTGTGCGGGTGGTACCTACAGATAGCTGAGGGTGTCCCGCACAAATCCAGATACTTTAACCCAACGCGACCCACTGGGGTAAGCAGGAATAAGCGCGCAAAGTTACCGAAGTTTTTTGACAAAAAATTTGGATAAAATTTGAATTAAAATGAATAACTATTGAAATAATGGACTTAAAAATACGGTGAAAATTGATTATTGAAGGGGAGAATGTCCCCTACCTGAAAGTGTAACCAGAAATTACCTCACTCACACCCAGGAGTAGAGACTAGGGAAAGTCTAAGAATTCAGGCAAAAAACTAGTGTCTTAGACTTTAGTGAATAACTCCGTACCCCTTAAGAGTAGGTGGTGAAGGTGGGTACCTCCGGATAGCCAAAGGAGCCACCCACGCCACTAAATATGGGGAACTAACCCGACGTGCCTGTGGGCCGAAGTTTTTGGTCGGGAAGTTGACGGAGTTTAAAAAATGTGAAAAATTTTAAATGAAAAGTGTTAGAGGGAAAAATGCTGTAGCTACGTTAATTTTCGTGCTAGAAACAAAATAAAAACGAGTATATAAAGGGGACAGTCTGTACTATAAGATGAAATAATAAAATCATGCGCGTCTATGACCTAGAAAGTAGAAATGAGGGGCAAAGTAGGAAGTCTGAAAATTCGGGCAAAAAATTAGTGTTCCAGACTTTAGCCAGTTACTCCGTATCCCTGATGAGAAGGTGGTGAAGGTGGGTACCTCCGGATAGCCGAAGAAGTCACCTACACCACTAAATATGGGGAACTAACCCGACGTGCCTGTGGGCCGAAGTTTTTGGTCGGGAAGTTGGCGAAGTAAAAGACTTGTGAAAAATTTTAAAGGAAAAGTGTGTGAGGGAAAAATGCTGTAACTACGTTAATATTCGTGCTAGAAACAAAATAAAAACTAGTATATAAAGGGGACAGTCTGTACTATAAGATGAAATAATAAAATACTGCGCGTCTCTGAACCTGAAAGTACAAATGAGGGGCAAAATGGGACAAGTAAAAATAGTAGGCACAAATTCGCGTTCAAGGACACGGCGTCTAACTCCGTAACCCGGATGGGTAGGTATATGGGACAAAAAGTACCCTATACTACAAGGTCTAATCTACAAATTTAGGTGTTCAAAATTTGGGGCACGTGCCTAGGAGCCGAAGTTTCGGTCCTCAAAAATGACGGAGTTTGGCGCCAATGTCAAAAATTACAGATTTACAAAAACTAAGATATCTTAGGAACTAAGTGACATAAAATTACAAACTAAAAAGCACTAGATAGTCCACTAAATTGTCTATTTTACCTTAGAGTCCAAAGGGGGTCTTACCCGATAGCTAAGACCCCAAAAGTGGCATGAAAGTTCAAAGTGTCAAAATGAAAATAGTTTATGGTGGTTTTGGGGTCCAAGACCCTCGAAAACCAAAGCTTGTGATAGAGATTATGAAAGAGGACTACATAGGGAGTAAAAATATGAAAACAGAATTTACCTAACTAACTCCAGAAGGGAGTTAGTACTTTAGGTCTTAAGTTTAAAAGGGCTATAACTTGGTCATTTATGAGTGGATGGAAGGCAAACTTTGTGGGTACATAGAGGGGGTTAATACGCTTCTATTAGTGTATAAAAAGGCATAGGTTACCGCTTTAGTTTTCGAGCGCCGGACGAAAAACACTTTCCGGGCCCTCCCAAAAGTAGGTCTTGCGCGATCCTACTTCAGGGGGATACCGGAGGGTCACTGTCACAACACTATCACGTCCGCGGCACTTTTACACGTCTTTTGACACTAAAACCATGTTTGTAAGTCTTATATAGCCACTTTTATGAATTTTTTCGACACGAGCGCTTGCTACATCGACCGTTCTCGGCGCCAGAACATCGCGGACTGTTAGGTTAGGTTAGGTTAGGTTAGGTTAGGTTAGGTTAGGTTAGGTTAGGTTAGGTTAGGTTAGGTTAGGTTAGGTTAGGTTAGGTTAGGTTAGGTTAGGTTAGGTTAGGTTAGGTTAGGTTAGGTTAGGTTAGGTTAGGTTAGGTTAGGTTAGGTTAGGTTAGGTTAGGTTAGGTTAGGTTAGGTTAGGTTAGGTTAGGTTAGGTTAGGTTAGGTTAGGTTAGGTTAGGTTAGGTTAGGTTAGGTTAGGTTAGGTTAGGTTAGGTTAGGTTAGGTTAGGTTAGGTTAGGTTAGGTTAGGTTAGGTTAGGTTAGGTTAGGTTAGGTTAGGTTAGGTTAGGTTAGGTTAGGTTAGGTTAGGTTAGGTTAGGTTAGGTTAGGTTAGGTTAGGTTAGGTTAGGTTAGGTTAGGTTAGGTTAGGTTAGGTTAGGTTAGGTTAGGTTAGGTTAGGTTAGGTTAGGTTAGGTTAGGTTAGGTTAGGTTAGGTTAGGTTAGGTTAGGTTAGGTTAGGTTAGGTTAGGTTAGGTTAGGTTAGGTTAGGTTAGGTTAGGTTAGGTTAGGTTAGGTTAGGTTAGGTTAGGTTAGGTTAGGTTAGGTTAGGTTAGGTTAGGTTAGGTTAGGTTAGGTTAGGTTAGGTTAGGTTAGGTTAGGTTAGGTTAGGTTAGGTTAGGTTAGGTTAGGTTAGGTTAGGTTAGGTTAGGTTAGGTTAGGTTAGGTTAGGTTAGGTTAGGTTAGGTTAGGTTAGGTTAGGTTAGGTTAGGTTAGGTTAGGTTAGGTTAGGTTAGGTTAGGTTAGGTTAGGTTAGGTTAGGTTAGGTTAGGTTAGGTTAGGTTAGGTTAGGTTAGGTTAGGTTAGGTTAGGTTAGGTTAGGTTAGGTTAGGTTAGGTTAGGTTAGGTTAGGTTAGGTTAGGTTAGGTTAGGTTAGGTTAGGTTAGGTTAGGTTAGGTTAGGTTAGGTTAGGTTAGGTTAGGTTAGGTTAGGTTAGGTTAGGTTAGGTTAGGTTAGGTTAGGTTAGGTTAGGTTAGGTTAGGTTAGGTTAGGTTAGGTTAGGTTAGGTTAGGTTAGGTTAGGTTAGGTTAGGTTAGGTTAGGTTAGGTTAGGTTAGGTTAGGTTAGGTTAGGTTAGGTTAGGTTAGGTTAGGTTAGGTTAGGTTAGGTTAGGTTAGGTTAGGTTAGGTTAGGTTAGGTTAGGTTAGGTTAGGTTAGGTTAGGTTAGGTTAGGTTAGGTTAGGTTAGGTTAGGTTAGGTTAGGTTAGGTTAGGTTAGGTTAGGTTAGGTTAGGTTAGGTTAGGTTAGGTTAGGTTAGGTTAGGTTAGGTTAGGTTAGGTTAGGTTAGGTTAGGTTAGGTTAGGTTAGGTTAGGTTAGGTTAGGTTAGGTTAGGTTAGGTTAGGTTAGGTTAGGTTAGGTTAGGTTAGGTTAGGTTAGGTTAGGTTAGGTTAGGTTAGGTTAGGTTAGGTTAGGTTAGGTTAGGTTAGGTTAGGTTAGGTTAGGTTAGGTTAGGTTAGGTTAGGTTAGGTTAGGTTAGGTTAGGTTAGGTTAGGTTAGGTTAGGTTAGGTTAGGTTAGGTTAGGTTAGGTTAGGTTAGGTTAGGTTAGGTTAGGTTAGGTTAGGTTAGGTTAGGTTAGGTTAGGTTAGGTTAGGTTAGGTTAGGTTAGGTTAGGTTAGGTTAGGTTAGGTTAGGTTAGGTTAGGTTAGGTTAGGTTAGGTTAGGTTAGGTTAGGTTAGGTTAGGTTAGGTTAGGTTAGGTTAGGTTAGGTTAGGTTAGGTTAGGTTAGGTTAGGTTAGGTTAGGTTAGGTTAGGTTAGGTTAGGTTAGGTTAGGTTAGGTTAGGTTAGGTTAGGTTAGGTTAGGTTAGGTTAGGTTAGGTTAGGTTAGGTTAGGTTAGGTTAGGTTAGGTTAGGTTAGGTTAGGTTAGGTTAGGTTAGGTTAGGTTAGGTTAGGTTAGGTTAGGTTAGGTTAGGTTAGGTTAGGTTAGGTTAGGTTAGGTTAGGTTAGGTTAGGTTAGGTTAGGTTAGGTTAGGTTAGGTTAGGTTAGGTTAGGTTAGGTTAGGTTAGGTTAGGTTAGGTTAGGTTAGGTTAGGTTAGGTTAGGTTAGGTTAGGTTAGGTTAGGTTAGGTTAGGTTAGGTTAGGTTAGGTTAGGTTAGGTTAGGTTAGGTTAGGTTAGGTTAGGTTAGGTTAGGTTAGGTTAGGTTAGGTTAGGTTAGGTTAGGTTAGGTTAGGTTAGGTTAGGTTAGGTTAGGTTAGGTTAGGTTAGGTTAGGTTAGGTTAGGTTAGGTTAGGTTAGGTTAGGTTAGGTTAGGTTAGGTTAGGTTAGGTTAGGTTAGGTTAGGTTAGGTTAGGTTAGGTTAGGTTAGGTTAGGTTAGGTTAGGTTAGGTTAGGTTAGGTTAGGTTAGGTTAGGTTAGGTTAGGTTAGGTTAGGTTAGGTTAGGTTAGGTTAGGTTAGGTTAGGTTAGGTTAGGTTAGGTTAGGTTAGGTTAGGTTAGGTTAGGTTAGGTTAGGTTAGGTTAGGTTAGGTTAGGTTAGGTTAGGTTAGGTTAGGTTAGGTTAGGTTAGGTTAGGTTAGGTTAGGTTAGGTTAGGTTAGGTTAGGTTAGGTTAGGTTAGGTTAGGTTAGGTTAGGTTAGGTTAGGTTAGGTTAGGTTAGGTTAGGTTAGGTTAGGTTAGGTTAGGTTAGGTTAGGTTAGGTTAGGTTAGGTTAGGTTAGGTTAGGTTAGGTTAGGTTAGGTTAGGTTAGGTTAGGTTAGGTTAGGTTAGGTTAGGTTAGGTTAGGTTAGGTTAGGTTAGGTTAGGTTAGGTTAGGTTAGGTTAGGTTAGGTTAGGTTAGGTTAGGTTAGGTTAGGTTAGGTTAGGTTAGGTTAGGTTAGGTTAGGTTAGGTTAGGTTAGGTTAGGTTAGGTTAGGTTAGGTTAGGTTAGGTTAGGTTAGGTTAGGTTAGGTTAGGTTAGGTTAGGTTAGGTTAGGTTAGGTTAGGTTAGGTTAGGTTAGGTTAGGTTAGGTTAGGTTAGGTTAGGTTAGGTTAGGTTAGGTTAGGTTAGGTTAGGTTAGGTTAGGTTAGGTTAGGTTAGGTTAGGTTAGGTTAGGTTAGGTTAGGTTAGGTTAGGTTAGGTTAGGTTAGGTTAGGTTAGGTTAGGTTAGGTTAGGTTAGGTTAGGTTAGGTTAGGTTAGGTTAGGTTAGGTTAGGTTAGGTTAGGTTAGGTTAGGTTAGGTTAGGTTAGGTTAGGTTAGGTTAGGTTAGGTTAGGTTAGGTTAGGTTAGGTTAGGTTAGGTTAGGTTAGGTTAGGTTAGGTTAGGTTAGGTTAGGTTAGGTTAGGTTAGGTTAGGTTAGGTTAGGTTAGGTTAGGTTAGGTTAGGTTAGGTTAGGTTAGGTTAGGTTAGGTTAGGTTAGGTTAGGTTAGGTTAGGTTAGGTTAGGTTAGGTTAGGTTAGGTTAGGTTAGGTTAGGTTAGGTTAGGTTAGGTTAGGTTAGGTTAGGTTAGGTTAGGTTAGGTTAGGTTAGGTTAGGTTAGGTTAGGTTAGGTTAGGTTAGGTTAGGTTAGGTTAGGTTAGGTTAGGTTAGGTTAGGTTAGGTTAGGTTAGGTTAGGTTAGGTTAGGTTAGGTTAGGTTAGGTTAGGTTAGGTTAGGTTAGGTTAGGTTAGGTTAGGTTAGGTTAGGTTAGGTTAGGTTAGGTTAGGTTAGGTTAGGTTAGGTTAGGTTAGGTTAGGTTAGGTTAGGTTAGGTTAGGTTAGGTTAGGTTAGGTTAGGTTAGGTTAGGTTAGGTTAGGTTAGGTTAGGTTAGGTTAGGTTAGGTTAGGTTAGGTTAGGTTAGGTTAGGTTAGGTTAGGTTAGGTTAGGTTAGGTTAGGTTAGGTTAGGTTAGGTTAGGTTAGGTTAGGTTAGGTTAGGTTAGGTTAGGTTAGGTTAGGTTAGGTTAGGTTAGGTTAGGTTAGGTTAGGTTAGGTTAGGTTAGGTTAGGTTAGGTTAGGTTAGGTTAGGTTAGGTTAGGTTAGGTTAGGTTAGGTTAGGTTAGGTTAGGTTAGGTTAGGTTAGGTTAGGTTAGGTTAGGTTAGGTTAGGTTAGGTTAGGTTAGGTTAGGTTAGGTTAGGTTAGGTTAGGTTAGGTTAGGTTAGGTTAGGTTAGGTTAGGTTAGGTTAGGTTAGGTTAGGTTAGGTTAGGTTAGGTTAGGTTAGGTTAGGTTAGGTTAGGTTAGGTTAGGTTAGGTTAGGTTAGGTTAGGTTAGGTTAGGTTAGGTTAGGTTAGGTTAGGTTAGGTTAGGTTAGGTTAGGTTAGGTTAGGTTAGGTTAGGTTAGGTTAGGTTAGGTTAGGTTAGGTTAGGTTAGGTTAGGTTAGGTTAGGTTAGGTTAGGTTAGGTTAGGTTAGGTTAGGTTAGGTTAGGTTAGGTTAGGTTAGGTTAGGTTAGGTTAGGTTAGGTTAGGTTAGGTTAGGTTAGGTTAGGTTAGGTTAGGTTAGGTTAGGTTAGGTTAGGTTAGGTTAGGTTAGGTTAGGTTAGGTTAGGTTAGGTTAGGTTAGGTTAGGTTAGGTTAGGTTAGGTTAGGTTAGGTTAGGTTAGGTTAGGTTAGGTTAGGTTAGGTTAGGTTAGGTTAGGTTAGGTTAGGTTAGGTTAGGTTAGGTTAGGTTAGGTTAGGTTAGGTTAGGTTAGGTTAGGTTAGGTTAGGTTAGGTTAGGTTAGGTTAGGTTAGGTTAGGTTAGGTTAGGTTAGGTTAGGTTAGGTTAGGTTAGGTTAGGTTAGGTTAGGTTAGGTTAGGTTAGGTTAGGTTAGGTTAGGTTAGGTTAGGTTAGGTTAGGTTAGGTTAGGTTAGGTTAGGTTAGGTTAGGTTAGGTTAGGTTAGGTTAGGTTAGGTTAGGTTAGGTTAGGTTAGGTTAGGTTAGGTTAGGTTAGGTTAGGTTAGGTTAGGTTAGGTTAGGTTAGGTTAGGTTAGGTTAGGTTAGGTTAGGTTAGGTTAGGTTAGGTTAGGTTAGGTTAGGTTAGGTTAGGTTAGGTTAGGTTAGGTTAGGTTAGGTTAGGTTAGGTTAGGTTAGGTTAGGTTAGGTTAGGTTAGGTTAGGTTAGGTTAGGTTAGGTTAGGTTAGGTTAGGTTAGGTTAGGTTAGGTTAGGTTAGGTTAGGTTAGGTTAGGTTAGGTTAGGTTAGGTTAGGTTAGGTTAGGTTAGGTTAGGTTAGGTTAGGTTAGGTTAGGTTAGGTTAGGTTAGGTTAGGTTAGGTTAGGTTAGGTTAGGTTAGGTTAGGTTAGGTTAGGTTAGGTTAGGTTAGGTTAGGTTAGGTTAGGTTAGGTTAGGTTAGGTTAGGTTAGGTTAGGTTAGGTTAGGTTAGGTTAGGTTAGGTTAGGTTAGGTTAGGTTAGGTTAGGTTAGGTTAGGTTAGGTTAGGTTAGGTTAGGTTAGGTTAGGTTAGGTTAGGTTAGGTTAGGTTAGGTTAGGTTAGGTTAGGTTAGGTTAGGTTAGGTTAGGTTAGGTTAGGTTAGGTTAGGTTAGGTTAGGTTAGGTTAGGTTAGGTTAGGTTAGGTTAGGTTAGGTTAGGTTAGGTTAGGTTAGGTTAGGTTAGGTTAGGTTAGGTTAGGTTAGGTTAGGTTAGGTTAGGTTAGGTTAGGTTAGGTTAGGTTAGGTTAGGTTAGGTTAGGTTAGGTTAGGTTAGGTTAGGTTAGGTTAGGTTAGGTTAGGTTAGGTTAGGTTAGGTTAGGTTAGGTTAGGTTAGGTTAGGTTAGGTTAGGTTAGGTTAGGTTAGGTTAGGTTAGGTTAGGTTAGGTTAGGTTAGGTTAGGTTAGGTTAGGTTAGGTTAGGTTAGGTTAGGTTAGGTTAGGTTAGGTTAGGTTAGGTTAGGTTAGGTTAGGTTAGGTTAGGTTAGGTTAGGTTAGGTTAGGTTAGGTTAGGTTAGGTTAGGTTAGGTTAGGTTAGGTTAGGTTAGGTTAGGTTAGGTTAGGTTAGGTTAGGTTAGGTTAGGTTAGGTTAGGTTAGGTTAGGTTAGGTTAGGTTAGGTTAGGTTAGGTTAGGTTAGGTTAGGTTAGGTTAGGTTAGGTTAGGTTAGGTTAGGTTAGGTTAGGTTAGGTTAGGTTAGGTTAGGTTAGGTTAGGTTAGGTTAGGTTAGGTTAGGTTAGGTTAGGTTAGGTTAGGTTAGGTTAGGTTAGGTTAGGTTAGGTTAGGTTAGGTTAGGTTAGGTTAGGTTAGGTTAGGTTAGGTTAGGTTAGGTTAGGTTAGGTTAGGTTAGGTTAGGTTAGGTATAGGTTAGGTTAGGTTAGGTTAGGTTAGGTTAGGTTAGGTTAGGTTAGGTTAGGTTAGGTTAGGTTAGGTTAGGTTAGGTTAGGTTAGGTTAGGTTAGGTTAGGTTAGGTTAGGTTAGGTTAGGTTAGGTTAGGTTAGGTTAGGTTAGGTTAGGTTAGGTTAGGTTAGGTTAGGTTAGGTTAGGTTAGGTTAGGTTAGGTTAGGTTAGGTTAGGTTAGGTTAGGTTAGGTTAGGTTAGGTTAGGTTAGGTTAGGTTAGGTTAGGTTAGGTTAGGTTAGGTTAGGTTAGGTTAGGTTAGGTTAGGTTAGGTTAGGTTAGGTTAGGTTAGGTTAGGTTAGGTTAGGTTAGGTTAGGTTAGGTTAGGTTAGGTTAGGTTAGGTTAGGTTAGGTTAGGTTAGGTTAGGTTAGGTTAGGTTAGGTTAGGTTAGGTTAGGTTAGGTTAGGTTAGGTTAGGTTAGGTTAGGTTAGGTTAGGTTAGGTTAGGTTAGGTTAGGTTAGGTTAGGTTAGGTTAGGTTAGGTTAGGTTAGGTTAGGTTAGGTTAGGTTAGGTTAGGTTAGGTTAGGTTAGGTTAGGTTAGGTTAGGTTAGGTTAGGTTAGGTTAGGTTAGGTTAGGTTAGGTTAGGTTAGGTTAGGTTAGGTTAGGTTAGGTTAGGTTAGGTTAGGTTAGGTTAGGTTAGGTTAGGTTAGGTTAGGTTAGGTTAGGTTAGGTTAGGTTAGGTTAGGTTAGGTTAGGTTAGGTTAGGTTAGGTTAGGTTAGTTAGGTTAGGTTAGGTTAGGTTAGGTTAGGTTAGGTTAGGTTAGGTTAGGTTAGGTTAGGTTAGGTTAGGTTAGGTTAGGTTAGGTTAGGTTAGGTTAGGTTAGGTTAGGTTAGGTTAGGTTAGGTTAGGTTAGGTTAGGTTAGGTTAGGTTAGGTTAGGTTAGGTTAGGTTAGGTTAGGTTAGGTTAGGTTAGGTTAGGTTAGGTTAGGTTAGGTTAGGTTAGGTTAGGTTAGGTTAGGTTAGGTTAGGTTAGGTTAGGTTAGGTAGTTAGGTTAGGTTAGGTTAGGTTAGGTTAGGTTAGGTTAGGTTAGGTTAGGTTAGGTTAGGTTAGGTTAGGTTAGGTTAGGTTAGGTTAGGTTAGGTTAGGTTAGGTTAGGTTAGGTTAGGTTAGGTTAGGTTAGGTTAGGTTAG
>CAMYGR010000001.1:0-50452 GCA_947256265.1 Acronicta leporina
GTCTTGTAGCGCTCGGCGCCCCGCACCCGCTGGTACCCCTCAAGTGGGGGTAAATCGCAGGCATTAGTATTTTGAATTAGTATTTTGTTGCAAATTTACCAAAAATACAGTTTTTCCCAATTTTCTTCCAAATTTTCCACCCCACCCACCCCATATTCCTGTTTAGTCTTGTAGCGCTCGGCGTCCCGCACCCGCTGGTACCCCACAAGTGGGGGTAACTCGCAGGAAAATCTTAAAAATTGCCACCCTTAACTTAACGCATCCGACACCATATTTTAATACTGACACACCTTAGACATACCGAGGTTTCCTTATACCTGCATACAATTAGTACAACGAGGTTTATTTTTAAACTTAATACGGTATTTTGACACGGTTTTCAGCGTTATTACTGCATTATTTAATTACACCTGTCATCCAGGCACCCACCCACGTTTCCTGGACACCAAAATTTTTGAAATTCGCAAATTTTTAATTTTTGACTTAGAAAAATTACAAAATTTTTTCAGTTTTCCAAATTTACATTCAATTTTTATTCTATTCGATTATACCTTGTCTGGAACCTCTCCCGGCGTGCGTCCCGGTGACCGCGACCTGTGAACAAAAAGTCAGGTTAGTATTTTGTTGAAAAATTTACCAAAAATACAGTTTTTTCCAAATTTCTTCCGAATTTTCTACCCCACCCACCCCATATTCCTGTTTGGTCTTGTAGCGCTCGGCGCCCCGCACCCGCTGGTACCCCTCAAGTGGGGGTAAATCGCAGGCATTAGTATTTTGAATTAGTATTTTGTTGCAAATTTACCAAAAATACAGTTTTTCCCAATTTTCTTCCAAATTTTCCACCCCACCCACCCCATATTCCTGTTTAGTCTTGTAGCGCTCGGCGTCCCGCACCCGCTGGTACCCCACAAGTGGGGGTAACTCGCAGGAAAATCTTAAAAATTGCCACCCTTAACTTAACGCATCCGACACCATATTTTAATACTGACACACCTTAGACATACCGAGGTTTCCTTATACCTGCATACAATTAGTACAACGAGGTTTATTTTTAAACTTAATACGGTATTTTGACACGGTTTTCAGCGTTATTACTGCATTATTTAATTACACCTGTCATCCAGGCACCCACCCACGTTTCCTGGACACCAAAATTTTTGAAATTCGCAAATTTTTAATTTTTGACTTAGAAAAATTACAAAATTTTTTCAGTTTTCCAAATTTACATTCAATTTTTATTCTATTCGATTATACCTTGTCTGGAACCTCTCCCGGCGTGCGTCCCGGTGACCGCGACCTGTGAACAAAAAGTCAGGTTAGTATTTTGTTGAAAAATTTACCAAAAATACAGTTTTTTCCAAATTTCTTCCGAATTTTCTACCCCACCCACCCCATATTCCTGTTTGGTCTTGTAGCGCTCGGCGCCCCGCACCCGCTGGTACCCCTCAAGTGGGGGTAAATCGCAGGCATTAGTATTTTGAATTAGTATTTTGTTGCAAATTTACCAAAAATACAGTTTTTCCCAATTTTCTTCCAAATTTTCCACCCCACCCACCCCATATTCCTGTTTAGTCTTGTAGCGCTCGGCGTCCCGCACCCGCTGGTACCCCACAAGTGGGGGTAACTCGCAGGAAAATCTTAAAAATTGCCACCCTTATCTTAACGCATCCGACACCATATTTTAATACTGACACACCTTAGACATACCGAGGTTTCCTTATACCTGCATACAATTAGTACAACGAGGTTTATTTTTAAACTTAATACGGTATTTTGACACGGTTTTCAGCGTTATTACTGCATTATTTAATTACACCTGTCATCCAGGCACCCACCCACGTTTCCTGGACACCAAAATTTTTGAAATTCGCAAATTTTTAATTTTTGACTTAGAAAAATTACAAAATTTTTTCAGTTTTCCAAATTTACATTCAATTTTTATTCTATTCGATTATACCTTGTCTGGAACCTCTCCCGGCGTGCGTCCCGGTGACCGCGACCTGTGAACAAAAAGTCAGGTTAGTATTTTGTTGAAAAATTTACCAAAAATACAGTTTTTTCCAAATTTCTTCCGAATTTTCTACCCCACCCACCCCATATTCCTGTTTGGTCTTGTAGCGCTCGGCGCCCCGCACCCGCTGGTACCCCTCAAGTGGGGGTAAATCGCAGGCATTAGTATTTTGAATTAGTATTTTGTTGCAAATTTACCAAAAATACAGTTTTTCCCAATTTTCTTCCAAATTTTCCACCCCACCCACCCCATATTCCTGTTTAGTCTTGTAGCGCTCGGCGTCCCGCACCCGCTGGTACCCCACAAGTGGGGGTAACTCGCAGGAAAATCTTAAAAATTGCCACCCTTAACTTAACGCATCCGACACCATATTTTAATACTGACACACCTTAGACATACCGAGGTTTCCTTATACCTGCATACAATTAGTACAACGAGGTTTATTTTTAAACTTAATACGGTATTTTGACACGGTTTTCAGCGTTATTACTGCATTATTTAATTACACCTGTCATCCAGGCACCCACCCACGTTTCCTGGACACCAAAATTTTTGAAATTCGCAAATTTTTAATTTTTGACTTAGAAAAATTACAAAATTTTTTCAGTTTTCCAAATTTACATTCAATTTTTATTCTATTCGATTATACCTTGTCTGGAACCTCTCCCGGCGTGCGTCCCGGTGACCGCGACCTGTGAACAAAAAGTCAGGTTAGTATTTTGTTGAAAAATTTACCAAAAATACAGTTTTTTCCAAATTTCTTCCGAATTTTCTACCCCACCCACCCCATATTCCTGTTTGGTCTTGTAGCGCTCGGCGCCCCGCACCCGCTGGTACCCCTCAAGTGGGGGTAAATCGCAGGCATTAGTATTTTGAATTAGTATTTTGTTGCAAATTTACCAAAAATACAGTTTTTCCCAATTTTCTTCCAAATTTTCCACCCCACCCACCCCATATTCCTGTTTAGTCTTGTAGCGCTCGGCGTCCCGCACCCGCTGGTACCCCACAAGTGGGGGTAACTCGCAGGAAAATCTTAAAAATTGCCACCCTTAACTTAACGCATCCGACACCATATTTTAATACTGACACACCTTAGACATACCGAGGTTTCCTTATACCTGCATACAATTAGTACAACGAGGTTTATTTTTAAACTTAATACGGTATTTTGACACGGTTTTCAGCGTTATTACTGCATTATTTAATTACACCTGTCATCCAGGCACCCACCCACGTTTCCTGGACACCAAAATTTTTGAAATTCGCAAATTTTTAATTTTTGACTTAGAAAAATTACAAAATTTTTTCAGTTTTCCAAATTTACATTCAATTTTTATTCTATTCGATTATACCTTGTCTGGAACCTCTCCCGGCGTGCGTCCCGGTGACCGCGACCTGTGAACAAAAAGTCAGGTTAGTATTTTGTTGAAAAATTTACCAAAAATACAGTTTTTTCCAAATTTCTTCCGAATTTTCTACCCCACCCACCCCATATTCCTGTTTGGTCTTGTAGCGCTCGGCGCCCCGCACCCGCTGGTACCCCTCAAGTGGGGGTAAATCGCAGGCATTAGTATTTTGAATTAGTATTTTGTTGCAAATTTACCAAAAATACAGTTTTTCCCAATTTTCTTCCAAATTTTCCACCCCACCCACCCCATATTCCTGTTTAGTCTTGTAGCGCTCGGCGTCCCGCACCCGCTGGTACCCCACAAGTGGGGGTAACTCGCAGGAAAATCTTAAAAATTGCCACCCTTAACTTAACGCATCCGACACCATATTTTAATACTGACACACCTTAGACATACCGAGGTTTCCTTATACCTGCATACAATTAGTACAACGAGGTTTATTTTTAAACTTAATACGGTATTTTGACACGGTTTTCAGCGTTATTACTGCATTATTTAATTACACCTGTCATCCAGGCACCCACCCACGTTTCCTGGACACCAAAATTTTTGAAATTCGCAAATTTTTAATTTTTGACTTAGAAAAATTACAAAATTTTTTCAGTTTTCCAAATTTACATTCAATTTTTATTCTATTCGATTATACCTTGTCTGGAACCTCTCCCGGCGTGCGTCCCGGTGACCGCGACCTGTGAACAAAAAGTCAGGTTAGTATTTTGTTGAAAAATTTACCAAAAATACAGTTTTTTCCAAATTTCTTCCGAATTTTCTACCCCACCCACCCCATATTCCTGTTTGGTCTTGTAGCGCTCGGCGCCCCGCACCCGCTGGTACCCCTCAAGTGGGGGTAAATCGCAGGCATTAGTATTTTGAATTAGTATTTTGTTGCAAATTTACCAAAAATACAGTTTTTCCCAATTTTCTTCCAAATTTTCCACCCCACCCACCCCATATTCCTGTTTAGTCTTGTAGCGCTCGGCGTCCCGCACCCGCTGGTACCCCACAAGTGGGGGTAACTCGCAGGAAAATCTTAAAAATTGCCACCCTTAACTTAACGCATCCGACACCATATTTTAATACTGACACACCTTAGACATACCGAGGTTTCCTTATACCTGCATACAATTAGTACAACGAGGTTTATTTTTAAACTTAATACGGTATTTTGACACGGTTTTCAGCGTTATTACTGCATTATTTAATTACACCTGTCATCCAGGCACCCACCCACGTTTCCTGGACACCAAAATTTTTGAAATTCGCAAATTTTTAATTTTTGACTTAGAAAAATTACAAAATTTTTTCAGTTTTCCAAATTTACATTCAATTTTTATTCTATTCGATTATACCTTGTCTGGAACCTCTCCCGGCGTGCGTCCCGGTGACCGCGACCTGTGAACAAAAAGTCAGGTTAGTATTTTGTTGAAAAATTTACCAAAAATACAGTTTTTTCCAAATTTCTTCCGAATTTTCTACCCCACCCACCCCATATTCCTGTTTGGTCTTGTAGCGCTCGGCGCCCCGCACCCGCTGGTACCCCTCAAGTGGGGGTAAATCGCAGGCATTAGTATTTTGAATTAGTATTTTGTTGCAAATTTACCAAAAATACAGTTTTTCCCAATTTTCTTCCAAATTTTCCACCCCACCCACCCCATATTCCTGTTTAGTCTTGTAGCGCTCGGCGTCCCGCACCCGCTGGTACCCCACAAGTGGGGGTAACTCGCAGGAAAATCTTAAAAATTGCCACCCTTAACTTAACGCATCCGACACCATATTTTAATACTGACACACCTTAGACATACCGAGGTTTCCTTATACCTGCATACAATTAGTACAACGAGGTTTATTTTTAAACTTAATACGGTATTTTGACACGGTTTTCAGCGTTATTACTGCATTATTTAATTACACCTGTCATCCAGGCACCCACCCACGTTTCCTGGACACCAAAATTTTTGAAATTCGCAAATTTTTAATTTTTGACTTAGAAAAATTACAAAATTTTTTCAGTTTTCCAAATTTACATTCAATTTTTATTCTATTCGATTATACCTTGTCTGGAACCTCTCCCGGCGTGCGTCCCGGTGACCGCGACCTGTGAACAAAAAGTCAGGTTAGTATTTTGTTGAAAAATTTACCAAAAATACAGTTTTTTCCAAATTTCTTCCGAATTTTCTACCCCACCCACCCCATATTCCTGTTTGGTCTTGTAGCGCTCGGCGCCCCGCACCCGCTGGTACCCCTCAAGTGGGGGTAAATCGCAGGCATTAGTATTTTGAATTAGTATTTTGTTGCAAATTTACCAAAAATACAGTTTTTCCCAATTTTCTTCCAAATTTTCCACCCCACCCACCCCATATTCCTGTTTAGTCTTGTAGCGCTCGGCGTCCCGCACCCGCTGGTACCCCACAAGTGGGGGTAACTCGCAGGAAAATCTTAAAAATTGCCACCCTTAACTTAACGCATCCGACACCATATTTTAATACTGACACACCTTAGACATACCGAGGTTTCCTTATACCTGCATACAATTAGTACAACGAGGTTTATTTTTAAACTTAATACGGTATTTTGACACGGTTTTCAGCGTTATTACTG
The DNA here is from genome assembly GCA_947256265.1 of Acronicta leporina. Classification (NCBI taxonomy): domain Eukaryota; kingdom Metazoa; phylum Arthropoda; class Insecta; order Lepidoptera; family Noctuidae; genus Acronicta; species Acronicta leporina. Next base: position 6,019 of record CAMYGR010000001.1, read on the forward strand.
CATTATTTAATTACACCTGTCATCCAGGCACCCACCCACGTTTCCTGGACACCAAAATTTTTGAAATTCGCAAATTTTTAATTTTTGACTTAGAAAAATTACAAAATTTTTTCAGTTTTCCAAATTTACATTCAATTTTTATTCTATTCGATTATACCTTGTCTGGAACCTCTCCCGGCGTGCGTCCCGGTGACCGCGACCTGTGAACAAAAAGTCAGGTTAGTATTTTGTTGAAAAATTTACCAAAAATACAGTTTTTTCCAAATTTCTTCCGAATTTTCTACCCCACCCACCCCATATTCCTGTTTGGTCTTGTAGCGCTCGGCGCCCCGCACCCGCTGGTACCCCTCAAGTGGGGGTAAATCGCAGGCATTAGTATTTTGAATTAGTATTTTGTTGCAAATTTACCAAAAATACAGTTTTTCCCAATTTTCTTCCAAATTTTCCACCCCACCCACCCCATATTCCTGTTTAGTCTTGTAGCGCTCGGCGTCCCGCACCCGCTGGTACCCCACAAGTGGGGGTAACTCGCAGGAAAATCTTAAAAATTGCCACCCTTAACTTAACGCATCCGACACCATATTTTAATACTGACACACCTTAGACATACCGAGGTTTCCTTATACCTGCATACAATTAGTACAACGAGGTTTATTTTTAAACTTAATACGGTATTTTGACACGGTTTTCAGCGTTATTACTGCATTATTTAATTACACCTGTCATCCAGGCACCCACCCACGTTTCCTGGACACCAAAATTTTTGAAATTCGCAAATTTTTAATTTTTGACTTAGAAAAATTACAAAATTTTTTCAGTTTTCCAAATTTACATTCAATTTTTATTCTATTCGATTATACCTTGTCTGGAACCTCTCCCGGCGTGCGTCCCGGTGACCGCGACCTGTGAACAAAAAGTCAGGTTAGTATTTTGTTGAAAAATTTACCAAAAATACAGTTTTTTCCAAATTTCTTCCGAATTTTCTACCCCACCCACCCCATATTCCTGTTTGGTCTTGTAGCGCTCGGCGCCCCGCACCCGCTGGTACCCCTCAAGTGGGGGTAAATCGCAGGCATTAGTATTTTGAATTAGTATTTTGTTGCAAATTTACCAAAAATACAGTTTTTCCCAATTTTCTTCCAAATTTTCCACCCCACCCACCCCATATTCCTGTTTAGTCTTGTAGCGCTCGGCGTCCCGCACCCGCTGGTACCCCACAAGTGGGGGTAACTCGCAGGAAAATCTTAAAAATTGCCACCCTTAACTTAACGCATCCGACACCATATTTTAATACTGACACACCTTAGACATACCGAGGTTTCCTTATACCTGCATACAATTAGTACAACGAGGTTTATTTTTAAACTTAATACGGTATTTTGACACGGTTTTCAGCGTTATTACTGCATTATTTAATTACACCTGTCATCCAGGCACCCACCCACGTTTCCTGGACACCAAAATTTTTGAAATTCGCAAATTTTTAATTTTTGACTTAGAAAAATTACAAAATTTTTTCAGTTTTCCAAATTTACATTCAATTTTTATTCTATTCGATTATACCTTGTCTGGAACCTCTCCCGGCGTGCGTCCCGGTGACCGCGACCTGTGAACAAAAAGTCAGGTTAGTATTTTGTTGAAAAATTTACCAAAAATACAGTTTTTTCCAAATTTCTTCCGAATTTTCTACCCCACCCACCCCATATTCCTGTTTGGTCTTGTAGCGCTCGGCGCCCCGCACCCGCTGGTACCCCTCAAGTGGGGGTAAATCGCAGGCATTAGTATTTTGAATTAGTATTTTGTTGCAAATTTACCAAAAATACAGTTTTTCCCAATTTTCTTCCAAATTTTCCACCCCACCCACCCCATATTCCTGTTTAGTCTTGTAGCGCTCGGCGTCCCGCACCCGCTGGTACCCCACAAGTGGGGGTAACTCGCAGGAAAATCTTAAAAATTGCCACCCTTAACTTAACGCATCCGACACCATATTTTAATACTGACACACCTTAGACATACCGAGGTTTCCTTATACCTGCATACAATTAGTACAACGAGGTTTATTTTTAAACTTAATACGGTATTTTGACACGGTTTTCAGCGTTATTACTGCATTATTTAATTACACCTGTCATCCAGGCACCCACCCACGTTTCCTGGACACCAAAATTTTTGAAATTCGCAAATTTTTAATTTTTGACTTAGAAAAATTACAAAATTTTTTCAGTTTTCCAAATTTACATTCAATTTTTATTCTATTCGATTATACCTTGTCTGGAACCTCTCCCGGCGTGCGTCCCGGTGACCGCGACCTGTGAACAAAAAGTCAGGTTAGTATTTTGTTGAAAAATTTACCAAAAATACAGTTTTTTCCAAATTTCTTCCGAATTTTCTACCCCACCCACCCCATATTCCTGTTTGGTCTTGTAGCGCTCGGCGCCCCGCACCCGCTGGTACCCCTCAAGTGGGGGTAAATCGCAGGCATTAGTATTTTGAATTAGTATTTTGTTGCAAATTTACCAAAAATACAGTTTTTCCCAATTTTCTTCCAAATTTTCCACCCCACCCACCCCATATTCCTGTTTAGTCTTGTAGCGCTCGGCGTCCCGCACCCGCTGGTACCCCACAAGTGGGGGTAACTCGCAGGAAAATCTTAAAAATTGCCACCCTTAACTTAACGCATCCGACACCATATTTTAATACTGACACACCTTAGACATACCGAGGTTTCCTTATACCTGCATACAATTAGTACAACGAGGTTTATTTTTAAACTTAATACGGTATTTTGACACGGTTTTCAGCGTTATTACTGCATTATTTAATTACACCTGTCATCCAGGCACCCACCCACGTTTCCTGGACACCAAAATTTTTGAAATTCGCAAATTTTTAATTTTTGACTTAGAAAAATTACAAAATTTTTTCAGTTTTCCAAATTTACATTCAATTTTTATTCTATTCGATTATACCTTGTCTGGAACCTCTCCCGGCGTGCGTCCCGGTGACCGCGACCTGTGAACAAAAAGTCAGGTTAGTATTTTGTTGAAAAATTTACCAAAAATACAGTTTTTTCCAAATTTCTTCCGAATTTTCTACCCCACCCACCCCATATTCCTGTTTGGTCTTGTAGCGCTCGGCGCCCCGCACCCGCTGGTACCCCTCAAGTGGGGGTAAATCGCAGGCATTAGTATTTTGAATTAGTATTTTGTTGCAAATTTACCAAAAATACAGTTTTTCCCAATTTTCTTCCAAATTTTCCACCCCACCCACCCCATATTCCTGTTTAGTCTTGTAGCGCTCGGCGTCCCGCACCCGCTGGTACCCCACAAGTGGGGGTAACTCGCAGGAAAATCTTAAAAATTGCCACCCTTATCTTAACGCATCCGACACCATATTTTAATACTGACACACCTTAGACATACCGAGGTTTCCTTATACCTGCATACAATTAGTACAACGAGGTTTATTTTTAAACTTAATACGGTATTTTGACACGGTTTTCAGCGTTATTACTGCATTATTTAATTACACCTGTCATCCAGGCACCCACCCACGTTTCCTGGACACCAAAATTTTTGAAATTCGCAAATTTTTAATTTTTGACTTAGAAAAATTACAAAATTTTTTCAGTTTTCCAAATTTACATTCAATTTTTATTCTATTCGATTATACCTTGTCTGGAACCTCTCCCGGCGTGCGTCCCGGTGACCGCGACCTGTGAACAAAAAGTCAGGTTAGTATTTTGTTGAAAAATTTACCAAAAATACAGTTTTTTCCAAATTTCTTCCGAATTTTCTACCCCACCCACCCCATATTCCTGTTTGGTCTTGTAGCGCTCGGCGCCCCGCACCCGCTGGTACCCCTCAAGTGGGGGTAAATCGCAGGCATTAGTATTTTGAATTAGTATTTTGTTGCAAATTTACCAAAAATACAGTTTTTCCCAATTTTCTTCCAAATTTTCCACCCCACCCACCCCATATTCCTGTTTAGTCTTGTAGCGCTCGGCGTCCCGCACCCGCTGGTACCCCACAAGTGGGGGTAACTCGCAGGAAAATCTTAAAAATTGCCACCCTTAACTTAACGCATCCGACACCATATTTTAATACTGACACACCTTAGACATACCGAGGTTTCCTTATACCTGCATACAATTAGTACAACGAGGTTTATTTTTAAACTTAATACGGTATTTTGACACGGTTTTCAGCGTTATTACTGCATTATTTAATTACACCTGTCATCCAGGCACCCACCCACGTTTCCTGGACACCAAAATTTTTGAAATTCGCAAATTTTTAATTTTTGACTTAGAAAAATTACAAAATTTTTTCAGTTTTCCAAATTTACATTCAATTTTTATTCTATTCGATTATACCTTGTCTGGAACCTCTCCCGGCGTGCGTCCCGGTGACCGCGACCTGTGAACAAAAAGTCAGGTTAGTATTTTGTTGAAAAATTTACCAAAAATACAGTTTTTTCCAAATTTCTTCCGAATTTTCTACCCCACCCACCCCATATTCCTGTTTGGTCTTGTAGCGCTCGGCGCCCCGCACCCGCTGGTACCCCTCAAGTGGGGGTAAATCGCAGGCATTAGTATTTTGAATTAGTATTTTGTTGCAAATTTACCAAAAATACAGTTTTTCCCAATTTTCTTCCAAATTTTCCACCCCACCCACCCCATATTCCTGTTTAGTCTTGTAGCGCTCGGCGTCCCGCACCCGCTGGTACCCCACAAGTGGGGGTAACTCGCAGGAAAATCTTAAAAATTGCCACCCTTAACTTAACGCATCCGACACCATATTTTAATACTGACACACCTTAGACATACCGAGGTTTCCTTATACCTGCATACAATTAGTACAACGAGGTTTATTTTTAAACTTAATACGGTATTTTGACACGGTTTTCAGCGTTATTACTGCATTATTTAATTACACCTGTCATCCAGGCACCCACCCACGTTTCCTGGACACCAAAATTTTTGAAATTCGCAAATTTTTAATTTTTGACTTAGAAAAATTACAAAATTTTTTCAGTTTTCCAAATTTACATTCAATTTTTATTCTATTCGATTATACCTTGTCTGGAACCTCTCCCGGCGTGCGTCCCGGTGACCGCGACCTGTGAACAAAAAGTCAGGTTAGTATTTTGTTGAAAAATTTACCAAAAATACAGTTTTTTCCAAATTTCTTCCGAATTTTCTACCCCACCCACCCCATATTCCTGTTTGGTCTTGTAGCGCTCGGCGCCCCGCACCCGCTGGTACCCCTCAAGTGGGGGTAAATCGCAGGCATTAGTATTTTGAATTAGTATTTTGTTGCAAATTTACCAAAAATACAGTTTTTCCCAATTTTCTTCCAAATTTTCCACCCCACCCACCCCATATTCCTGTTTAGTCTTGTAGCGCTCGGCGTCCCGCACCCGCTGGTACCCCACAAGTGGGGGTAACTCGCAGGAAAATCTTAAAAATTGCCACCCTTAACTTAACGCATCCGACACCATATTTTAATACTGACACACCTTAGACATACCGAGGTTTCCTTATACCTGCATACAATTAGTACAACGAGGTTTATTTTTAAACTTAATACGGTATTTTGACACGGTTTTCAGCGTTATTACTGCATTATTTAATTACACCTGTCATCCAGGCACCCACCCACGTTTCCTGGACACCAAAATTTTTGAAATTCGCAAATTTTTAATTTTTGACTTAGAAAAATTACAAAATTTTTTCAGTTTTCCAAATTTACATTCAATTTTTATTCTATTCGATTATACCTTGTCTGGAACCTCTCCCGGCGTGCGTCCCGGTGACCGCGACCTGTGAACAAAAAGTCAGGTTAGTATTTTGTTGAAAAATTTACCAAAAATACAGTTTTTTCCAAATTTCTTCCGAATTTTCTACCCCACCCACCCCATATTCCTGTTTGGTCTTGTAGCGCTCGGCGCCCCGCACCCGCTGGTACCCCTCAAGTGGGGGTAAATCGCAGGCATTAGTATTTTGAATTAGTATTTTGTTGCAAATTTACCAAAAATACAGTTTTTCCCAATTTTCTTCCAAATTTTCCACCCCACCCACCCCATATTCCTGTTTAGTCTTGTAGCGCTCGGCGTCCCGCACCCGCTGGTACCCCACAAGTGGGGGTAACTCGCAGGAAAATCTTAAAAATTGCCACCCTTAACTTAACGCATCCGACACCATATTTTAATACTGACACACCTTAGACATACCGAGGTTTCCTTATACCTGCATACAATTAGTACAACGAGGTTTATTTTTAAACTTAATACGGTATTTTGACACGGTTTTCAGCGTTATTACTGCATTATTTAATTACACCTGTCATCCAGGCACCCACCCACGTTTCCTGGACACCAAAATTTTTGAAATTCGCAAATTTTTAATTTTTGACTTAGAAAAATTACAAAATTTTTTCAGTTTTCCAAATTTACATTCAATTTTTATTCTATTCGATTATACCTTGTCTGGAACCTCTCCCGGCGTGCGTCCCGGTGACCGCGACCTGTGAACAAAAAGTCAGGTTAGTATTTTGTTGAAAAATTTACCAAAAATACAGTTTTTTCCAAATTTCTTCCGAATTTTCTACCCCACCCACCCCATATTCCTGTTTGGTCTTGTAGCGCTCGGCGCCCCGCACCCGCTGGTACCCCTCAAGTGGGGGTAAATCGCAGGCATTAGTATTTTGAATTAGTATTTTGTTGCAAATTTACCAAAAATACAGTTTTTCCCAATTTTCTTCCAAATTTTCCACCCCACCCACCCCATATTCCTGTTTAGTCTTGTAGCGCTCGGCGTCCCGCACCCGCTGGTACCCCACAAGTGGGGGTAACTCGCAGGAAAATCTTAAAAATTGCCACCCTTAACTTAACGCATCCGACACCATATTTTAATACTGACACACCTTAGACATACCGAGGTTTCCTTATACCTGCATACAATTAGTACAACGAGGTTTATTTTTAAACTTAATACGGTATTTTGACACGGTTTTCAGCGTTATTACTGCATTATTTAATTACACCTGTCATCCAGGCACCCACCCACGTTTCCTGGACACCAAAATTTTTGAAATTCGCAAATTTTTAATTTTTGACTTAGAAAAATTACAAAATTTTTTCAGTTTTCCAAATTTACATTCAATTTTTATTCTATTCGATTATACCTTGTCTGGAACCTCTCCCGGCGTGCGTCCCGGTGACCGCGACCTGTGAACAAAAAGTCAGGTTAGTATTTTGTTGAAAAATTTACCAAAAATACAGTTTTTTCCAAATTTCTTCCGAATTTTCTACCCCACCCACCCCATATTCCTGTTTGGTCTTGTAGCGCTCGGCGCCCCGCACCCGCTGGTACCCCTCAAGTGGGGGTAAATCGCAGGCATTAGTATTTTGAATTAGTATTTTGTTGCAAATTTACCAAAAATACAGTTTTTCCCAATTTTCTTCCAAATTTTCCACCCCACCCACCCCATATTCCTGTTTAGTCTTGTAGCGCTCGGCGTCCCGCACCCGCTGGTACCCCACAAGTGGGGGTAACTCGCAGGAAAATCTTAAAAATTGCCACCCTTATCTTAACGCATCCGACACCATATTTTAATACTGACACACCTTAGACATACCGAGGTTTCCTTATACCTGCATACAATTAGTACAACGAGGTTTATTTTTAAACTTAATACGGTATTTTGACACGGTTTTCAGCGTTATTACTGCATTATTTAATTACACCTGTCATCCAGGCACCCACCCACGTTTCCTGGACACCAAAATTTTTGAAATTCGCAAATTTTTAATTTTTGACTTAGAAAAATTACAAAATTTTTTCAGTTTTCCAAATTTACATTCAATTTTTATTCTATTCGATTATACCTTGTCTGGAACCTCTCCCGGCGTGCGTCCCGGTGACCGCGACCTGTGAACAAAAAGTCAGGTTAGTATTTTGTTGAAAAATTTACCAAAAATACAGTTTTTTCCAAATTTCTTCCGAATTTTCTACCCCACCCACCCCATATTCCTGTTTGGTCTTGTAGCGCTCGGCGCCCCGCACCCGCTGGTACCCCTCAAGTGGGGGTAAATCGCAGGCATTAGTATTTTGAATTAGTATTTTGTTGCAAATTTACCAAAAATACAGTTTTTCCCAATTTTCTTCCAAATTTTCCACCCCACCCACCCCATATTCCTGTTTAGTCTTGTAGCGCTCGGCGTCCCGCACCCGCTGGTACCCCACAAGTGGGGGTAACTCGCAGGAAAATCTTAAAAATTGCCACCCTTAACTTAACGCATCCGACACCATATTTTAATACTGACACACCTTAGACATACCGAGGTTTCCTTATACCTGCATACAATTAGTACAACGAGGTTTATTTTTAAACTTAATACGGTATTTTGACACGGTTTTCAGCGTTATTACTGCATTATTTAATTACACCTGTCATCCAGGCACCCACCCACGTTTCCTGGACACCAAAATTTTTGAAATTCGCAAATTTTTAATTTTTGACTTAGAAAAATTACAAAATTTTTTCAGTTTTCCAAATTTACATTCAATTTTTATTCTATTCGATTATACCTTGTCTGGAACCTCTCCCGGCGTGCGTCCCGGTGACCGCGACCTGTGAACAAAAAGTCAGGTTAGTATTTTGTTGAAAAATTTACCAAAAATACAGTTTTTTCCAAATTTCTTCCGAATTTTCTACCCCACCCACCCCATATTCCTGTTTGGTCTTGTAGCGCTCGGCGCCCCGCACCCGCTGGTACCCCTCAAGTGGGGGTAAATCGCAGGCATTAGTATTTTGAATTAGTATTTTGTTGCAAATTTACCAAAAATACAGTTTTTCCCAATTTTCTTCCAAATTTTCCACCCCACCCACCCCATATTCCTGTTTAGTCTTGTAGCGCTCGGCGTCCCGCACCCGCTGGTACCCCACAAGTGGGGGTAACTCGCAGGAAAATCTTAAAAATTGCCACCCTTAACTTAACGCATCCGACACCATATTTTAATACTGACACACCTTAGACATACCGAGGTTTCCTTATACCTGCATACAATTAGTACAACGAGGTTTATTTTTAAACTTAATACGGTATTTTGACACGGTTTTCAGCGTTATTACTGCATTATTTAATTACACCTGTCATCCAGGCACCCACCCACGTTTCCTGGACACCAAAATTTTTGAAATTCGCAAATTTTTAATTTTTGACTTAGAAAAATTACAAAATTTTTTCAGTTTTCCAAATTTACATTCAATTTTTATTCTATTCGATTATACCTTGTCTGGAACCTCTCCCGGCGTGCGTCCCGGTGACCGCGACCTGTGAACAAAAAGTCAGGTTAGTATTTTGTTGAAAAATTTACCAAAAATACAGTTTTTTCCAAATTTCTTCCGAATTTTCTACCCCACCCACCCCATATTCCTGTTTGGTCTTGTAGCGCTCGGCGCCCCGCACCCGCTGGTACCCCTCAAGTGGGGGTAAATCGCAGGCATTAGTATTTTGAATTAGTATTTTGTTGCAAATTTACCAAAAATACAGTTTTTCCCAATTTTCTTCCAAATTTTCCACCCCACCCACCCCATATTCCTGTTTAGTCTTGTAGCGCTCGGCGTCCCGCACCCGCTGGTACCCCACAAGTGGGGGTAACTCGCAGGAAAATCTTAAAAATTGCCACCCTTAACTTAACGCATCCGACACCATATTTTAATACTGACACACCTTAGACATACCGAGGTTTCCTTATACCTGCATACAATTAGTACAACGAGGTTTATTTTTAAACTTAATACGGTATTTTGACACGGTTTTCAGCGTTATTACTGCATTATTTAATTACACCTGTCATCCAGGCACCCACCCACGTTTCCTGGACACCAAAATTTTTGAAATTCGCAAATTTTTAATTTTTGACTTAGAAAAATTACAAAATTTTTTCAGTTTTCCAAATTTACATTCAATTTTTATTCTATTCGATTATACCTTGTCTGGAACCTCTCCCGGCGTGCGTCCCGGTGACCGCGACCTGTGAACAAAAAGTCAGGTTAGTATTTTGTTGAAAAATTTACCAAAAATACAGTTTTTTCCAAATTTCTTCCGAATTTTCTACCCCACCCACCCCATATTCCTGTTTGGTCTTGTAGCGCTCGGCGCCCCGCACCCGCTGGTACCCCTCAAGTGGGGGTAAATCGCAGGCATTAGTATTTTGAATTAGTATTTTGTTGCAAATTTACCAAAAATACAGTTTTTCCCAATTTTCTTCCAAATTTTCCACCCCACCCACCCCATATTCCTGTTTAGTCTTGTAGCGCTCGGCGTCCCGCACCCGCTGGTACCCCACAAGTGGGGGTAACTCGCAGGAAAATCTTAAAAATTGCCACCCTTATCTTAACGCATCCGACACCATATTTTAATACTGACACACCTTAGACATACCGAGGTTTCCTTATACCTGCATACAATTAGTACAACGAGGTTTATTTTTAAACTTAATACGGTATTTTGACACGGTTTTCAGCGTTATTACTGCATTATTTAATTACACCTGTCATCCAGGCACCCACCCACGTTTCCTGGACACCAAAATTTTTGAAATTCGCAAATTTTTAATTTTTGACTTAGAAAAATTACAAAATTTTTTCAGTTTTCCAAATTTACATTCAATTTTTATTCTATTCGATTATACCTTGTCTGGAACCTCTCCCGGCGTGCGTCCCGGTGACCGCGACCTGTGAACAAAAAGTCAGGTTAGTATTTTGTTGAAAAATTTACCAAAAATACAGTTTTTTCCAAATTTCTTCCGAATTTTCTACCCCACCCACCCCATATTCCTGTTTGGTCTTGTAGCGCTCGGCGCCCCGCACCCGCTGGTACCCCTCAAGTGGGGGTAAATCGCAGGCATTAGTATTTTGAATTAGTATTTTGTTGCAAATTTACCAAAAATACAGTTTTTCCCAATTTTCTTCCAAATTTTCCACCCCACCCACCCCATATTCCTGTTTAGTCTTGTAGCGCTCGGCGTCCCGCACCCGCTGGTACCCCACAAGTGGGGGTAACTCGCAGGAAAATCTTAAAAATTGCCACCCTTAACTTAACGCATCCGACACCATATTTTAATACTGACACACCTTAGACATACCGAGGTTTCCTTATACCTGCATACAATTAGTACAACGAGGTTTATTTTTAAACTTAATACGGTATTTTGACACGGTTTTCAGCGTTATTACTGCATTATTTAATTACACCTGTCATCCAGGCACCCACCCACGTTTCCTGGACACCAAAATTTTTGAAATTCGCAAATTTTTAATTTTTGACTTAGAAAAATTACAAAATTTTTTCAGTTTTCCAAATTTACATTCAATTTTTATTCTATTCGATTATACCTTGTCTGGAACCTCTCCCGGCGTGCGTCCCGGTGACCGCGACCTGTGAACAAAAAGTCAGGTTAGTATTTTGTTGAAAAATTTACCAAAAATACAGTTTTTTCCAAATTTCTTCCGAATTTTCTACCCCACCCACCCCATATTCCTGTTTGGTCTTGTAGCGCTCGGCGCCCCGCACCCGCTGGTACCCCTCAAGTGGGGGTAAATCGCAGGCATTAGTATTTTGAATTAGTATTTTGTTGCAAATTTACCAAAAATACAGTTTTTCCCAATTTTCTTCCAAATTTTCCACCCCACCCACCCCATATTCCTGTTTAGTCTTGTAGCGCTCGGCGTCCCGCACCCGCTGGTACCCCACAAGTGGGGGTAACTCGCAGGAAAATCTTAAAAATTGCCACCCTTAACTTAACGCATCCGACACCATATTTTAATACTGACACACCTTAGACATACCGAGGTTTCCTTATACCTGCATACAATTAGTACAACGAGGTTTATTTTTAAACTTAATACGGTATTTTGACACGGTTTTCAGCGTTATTACTGCATTATTTAATTACACCTGTCATCCAGGCACCCACCCACGTTTCCTGGACACCAAAATTTTTGAAATTCGCAAATTTTTAATTTTTGACTTAGAAAAATTACAAAATTTTTTCAGTTTTCCAAATTTACATTCAATTTTTATTCTATTCGATTATACCTTGTCTGGAACCTCTCCCGGCGTGCGTCCCGGTGACCGCGACCTGTGAACAAAAAGTCAGGTTAGTATTTTGTTGAAAAATTTACCAAAAATACAGTTTTTTCCAAATTTCTTCCGAATTTTCTACCCCACCCACCCCATATTCCTGTTTGGTCTTGTAGCGCTCGGCGCCCCGCACCCGCTGGTACCCCTCAAGTGGGGGTAAATCGCAGGCATTAGTATTTTGAATTAGTATTTTGTTGCAAATTTACCAAAAATACAGTTTTTCCCAATTTTCTTCCAAATTTTCCACCCCACCCACCCCATATTCCTGTTTAGTCTTGTAGCGCTCGGCGTCCCGCACCCGCTGGTACCCCACAAGTGGGGGTAACTCGCAGGAAAATCTTAAAAATTGCCACCCTTAACTTAACGCATCCGACACCATATTTTAATACTGACACACCTTAGACATACCGAGGTTTCCTTATACCTGCATACAATTAGTACAACGAGGTTTATTTTTAAACTTAATACGGTATTTTGACACGGTTTTCAGCGTTATTACTGCATTATTTAATTACACCTGTCATCCAGGCACCCACCCACGTTTCCTGGACACCAAAATTTTTGAAATTCGCAAATTTTTAATTTTTGACTTAGAAAAATTACAAAATTTTTTCAGTTTTCCAAATTTACATTCAATTTTTATTCTATTCGATTATACCTTGTCTGGAACCTCTCCCGGCGTGCGTCCCGGTGACCGCGACCTGTGAACAAAAAGTCAGGTTAGTATTTTGTTGAAAAATTTACCAAAAATACAGTTTTTTCCAAATTTCTTCCGAATTTTCTACCCCACCCACCCCATATTCCTGTTTGGTCTTGTAGCGCTCGGCGCCCCGCACCCGCTGGTACCCCTCAAGTGGGGGTAAATCGCAGGCATTAGTATTTTGAATTAGTATTTTGTTGCAAATTTACCAAAAATACAGTTTTTCCCAATTTTCTTCCAAATTTTCCACCCCACCCACCCCATATTCCTGTTTAGTCTTGTAGCGCTCGGCGTCCCGCACCCGCTGGTACCCCACAAGTGGGGGTAACTCGCAGGAAAATCTTAAAAATTGCCACCCTTAACTTAACGCATCCGACACCATATTTTAATACTGACACACCTTAGACATACCGAGGTTTCCTTATACCTGCATACAATTAGTACAACGAGGTTTATTTTTAAACTTAATACGGTATTTTGACACGGTTTTCAGCGTTATTACTGCATTATTTAATTACACCTGTCATCCAGGCACCCACCCACGTTTCCTGGACACCAAAATTTTTGAAATTCGCAAATTTTTAATTTTTGACTTAGAAAAATTACAAAATTTTTTCAGTTTTCCAAATTTACATTCAATTTTTATTCTATTCGATTATACCTTGTCTGGAACCTCTCCCGGCGTGCGTCCCGGTGACCGCGACCTGTGAACAAAAAGTCAGGTTAGTATTTTGTTGAAAAATTTACCAAAAATACAGTTTTTTCCAAATTTCTTCCGAATTTTCTACCCCACCCACCCCATATTCCTGTTTGGTCTTGTAGCGCTCGGCGCCCCGCACCCGCTGGTACCCCTCAAGTGGGGGTAAATCGCAGGCATTAGTATTTTGAATTAGTATTTTGTTGCAAATTTACCAAAAATACAGTTTTTCCCAATTTTCTTCCAAATTTTCCACCCCACCCACCCCATATTCCTGTTTAGTCTTGTAGCGCTCGGCGTCCCGCACCCGCTGGTACCCCACAAGTGGGGGTAACTCGCAGGAAAATCTTAAAAATTGCCACCCTTAACTTAACGCATCCGACACCATATTTTAATACTGACACACCTTAGACATACCGAGGTTTCCTTATACCTGCATACAATTAGTACAACGAGGTTTATTTTTAAACTTAATACGGTATTTTGACACGGTTTTCAGCGTTATTACTGCATTATTTAATTACACCTGTCATCCAGGCACCCACCCACGTTTCCTGGACACCAAAATTTTTGAAATTCGCAAATTTTTAATTTTTGACTTAGAAAAATTACAAAATTTTTTCAGTTTTCCAAATTTACATTCAATTTTTATTCTATTCGATTATACCTTGTCTGGAACCTCTCCCGGCGTGCGTCCCGGTGACCGCGACCTGTGAACAAAAAGTCAGGTTAGTATTTTGTTGAAAAATTTACCAAAAATACAGTTTTTTCCAAATTTCTTCCGAATTTTCTACCCCACCCACCCCATATTCCTGTTTGGTCTTGTAGCGCTCGGCGCCCCGCACCCGCTGGTACCCCTCAAGTGGGGGTAAATCGCAGGCATTAGTATTTTGAATTAGTATTTTGTTGCAAATTTACCAAAAATACAGTTTTTCCCAATTTTCTTCCAAATTTTCCACCCCACCCACCCCATATTCCTGTTTAGTCTTGTAGCGCTCGGCGTCCCGCACCCGCTGGTACCCCACAAGTGGGGGTAACTCGCAGGAAAATCTTAAAAATTGCCACCCTTAACTTAACGCATCCGACACCATATTTTAATACTGACACACCTTAGACATACCGAGGTTTCCTTATACCTGCATACAATTAGTACAACGAGGTTTATTTTTAAACTTAATACGGTATTTTGACACGGTTTTCAGCGTTATTACTGCATTATTTAATTACACCTGTCATCCAGGCACCCACCCACGTTTCCTGGACACCAAAATTTTTGAAATTCGCAAATTTTTAATTTTTGACTTAGAAAAATTACAAAATTTTTTCAGTTTTCCAAATTTACATTCAATTTTTATTCTATTCGATTATACCTTGTCTGGAACCTCTCCCGGCGTGCGTCCCGGTGACCGCGACCTGTGAACAAAAAGTCAGGTTAGTATTTTGTTGAAAAATTTACCAAAAATACAGTTTTTTCCAAATTTCTTCCGAATTTTCTACCCCACCCACCCCATATTCCTGTTTGGTCTTGTAGCGCTCGGCGCCCCGCACCCGCTGGTACCCCTCAAGTGGGGGTAAATCGCAGGCATTAGTATTTTGAATTAGTATTTTGTTGCAAATTTACCAAAAATACAGTTTTTCCCAATTTTCTTCCAAATTTTCCACCCCACCCACCCCATATTCCTGTTTAGTCTTGTAGCGCTCGGCGTCCCGCACCCGCTGGTACCCCACAAGTGGGGGTAACTCGCAGGAAAATCTTAAAAATTGCCACCCTTAACTTAACGCATCCGACACCATATTTTAATACTGACACACCTTAGACATACCGAGGTTTCCTTATACCTGCATACAATTAGTACAACGAGGTTTATTTTTAAACTTAATACGGTATTTTGACACGGTTTTCAGCGTTATTACTGCATTATTTAATTACACCTGTCATCCAGGCACCCACCCACGTTTCCTGGACACCAAAATTTTTGAAATTCGCAAATTTTTAATTTTTGACTTAGAAAAATTACAAAATTTTTTCAGTTTTCCAAATTTACATTCAATTTTTATTCTATTCGATTATACCTTGTCTGGAACCTCTCCCGGCGTGCGTCCCGGTGACCGCGACCTGTGAACAAAAAGTCAGGTTAGTATTTTGTTGAAAAATTTACCAAAAATACAGTTTTTTCCAAATTTCTTCCGAATTTTCTACCCCACCCACCCCATATTCCTGTTTGGTCTTGTAGCGCTCGGCGCCCCGCACCCGCTGGTACCCCTCAAGTGGGGGTAAATCGCAGGCATTAGTATTTTGAATTAGTATTTTGTTGCAAATTTACCAAAAATACAGTTTTTCCCAATTTTCTTCCAAATTTTCCACCCCACCCACCCCATATTCCTGTTTAGTCTTGTAGCGCTCGGCGTCCCGCACCCGCTGGTACCCCACAAGTGGGGGTAACTCGCAGGAAAATCTTAAAAATTGCCACCCTTATCTTAACGCATCCGACACCATATTTTAATACTGACACACCTTAGACATACCGAGGTTTCCTTATACCTGCATACAATTAGTACAACGAGGTTTATTTTTAAACTTAATACGGTATTTTGACACGGTTTTCAGCGTTATTACTGCATTATTTAATTACACCTGTCATCCAGGCACCCACCCACGTTTCCTGGACACCAAAATTTTTGAAATTCGCAAATTTTTAATTTTTGACTTAGAAAAATTACAAAATTTTTTCAGTTTTCCAAATTTACATTCAATTTTTATTCTATTCGATTATACCTTGTCTGGAACCTCTCCCGGCGTGCGTCCCGGTGACCGCGACCTGTGAACAAAAAGTCAGGTTAGTATTTTGTTGAAAAATTTACCAAAAATACAGTTTTTTCCAAATTTCTTCCGAATTTTCTACCCCACCCACCCCATATTCCTGTTTGGTCTTGTAGCGCTCGGCGCCCCGCACCCGCTGGTACCCCTCAAGTGGGGGTAAATCGCAGGCATTAGTATTTTGAATTAGTATTTTGTTGCAAATTTACCAAAAATACAGTTTTTCCCAATTTTCTTCCAAATTTTCCACCCCACCCACCCCATATTCCTGTTTAGTCTTGTAGCGCTCGGCGTCCCGCACCCGCTGGTACCCCACAAGTGGGGGTAACTCGCAGGAAAATCTTAAAAATTGCCACCCTTATCTTAACGCATCCGACACCATATTTTAATACTGACACACCTTAGACATACCGAGGTTTCCTTATACCTGCATACAATTAGTACAACGAGGTTTATTTTTAAACTTAATACGGTATTTTGACACGGTTTTCAGCGTTATTACTGCATTATTTAATTACACCTGTCATCCAGGCACCCACCCACGTTTCCTGGACACCAAAATTTTTGAAATTCGCAAATTTTTAATTTTTGACTTAGAAAAATTACAAAATTTTTTCAGTTTTCCAAATTTACATTCAATTTTTATTCTATTCGATTATACCTTGTCTGGAACCTCTCCCGGCGTGCGTCCCGGTGACCGCGACCTGTGAACAAAAAGTCAGGTTAGTATTTTGTTGAAAAATTTACCAAAAATACAGTTTTTTCCAAATTTCTTCCGAATTTTCTACCCCACCCACCCCATATTCCTGTTTGGTCTTGTAGCGCTCGGCGCCCCGCACCCGCTGGTACCCCTCAAGTGGGGGTAAATCGCAGGCATTAGTATTTTGAATTAGTATTTTGTTGCAAATTTACCAAAAATACAGTTTTTCCCAATTTTCTTCCAAATTTTCCACCCCACCCACCCCATATTCCTGTTTAGTCTTGTAGCGCTCGGCGTCCCGCACCCGCTGGTACCCCACAAGTGGGGGTAACTCGCAGGAAAATCTTAAAAATTGCCACCCTTAACTTAACGCATCCGACACCATATTTTAATACTGACACACCTTAGACATACCGAGGTTTCCTTATACCTGCATACAATTAGTACAACGAGGTTTATTTTTAAACTTAATACGGTATTTTGACACGGTTTTCAGCGTTATTACTGCATTATTTAATTACACCTGTCATCCAGGCACCCACCCACGTTTCCTGGACACCAAAATTTTTGAAATTCGCAAATTTTTAATTTTTGACTTAGAAAAATTACAAAATTTTTTCAGTTTTCCAAATTTACATTCAATTTTTATTCTATTCGATTATACCTTGTCTGGAACCTCTCCCGGCGTGCGTCCCGGTGACCGCGACCTGTGAACAAAAAGTCAGGTTAGTATTTTGTTGAAAAATTTACCAAAAATACAGTTTTTTCCAAATTTCTTCCGAATTTTCTACCCCACCCACCCCATATTCCTGTTTGGTCTTGTAGCGCTCGGCGCCCCGCACCCGCTGGTACCCCTCAAGTGGGGGTAAATCGCAGGCATTAGTATTTTGAATTAGTATTTTGTTGCAAATTTACCAAAAATACAGTTTTTCCCAATTTTCTTCCAAATTTTCCACCCCACCCACCCCATATTCCTGTTTAGTCTTGTAGCGCTCGGCGTCCCGCACCCGCTGGTACCCCACAAGTGGGGGTAACTCGCAGGAAAATCTTAAAAATTGCCACCCTTAACTTAACGCATCCGACACCATATTTTAATACTGACACACCTTAGACATACCGAGGTTTCCTTATACCTGCATACAATTAGTACAACGAGGTTTATTTTTAAACTTAATACGGTATTTTGACACGGTTTTCAGCGTTATTACTGCATTATTTAATTACACCTGTCATCCAGGCACCCACCCACGTTTCCTGGACACCAAAATTTTTGAAATTCGCAAATTTTTAATTTTTGACTTAGAAAAATTACAAAATTTTTTCAGTTTTCCAAATTTACATTCAATTTTTATTCTATTCGATTATACCTTGTCTGGAACCTCTCCCGGCGTGCGTCCCGGTGACCGCGACCTGTGAACAAAAAGTCAGGTTAGTATTTTGTTGAAAAATTTACCAAAAATACAGTTTTTTCCAAATTTCTTCCGAATTTTCTACCCCACCCACCCCATATTCCTGTTTGGTCTTGTAGCGCTCGGCGCCCCGCACCCGCTGGTACCCCTCAAGTGGGGGTAAATCGCAGGCATTAGTATTTTGAATTAGTATTTTGTTGCAAATTTACCAAAAATACAGTTTTTCCCAATTTTCTTCCAAATTTTCCACCCCACCCACCCCATATTCCTGTTTAGTCTTGTAGCGCTCGGCGTCCCGCACCCGCTGGTACCCCACAAGTGGGGGTAACTCGCAGGAAAATCTTAAAAATTGCCACCCTTAACTTAACGCATCCGACACCATATTTTAATACTGACACACCTTAGACATACCGAGGTTTCCTTATACCTGCATACAATTAGTACAACGAGGTTTATTTTTAAACTTAATACGGTATTTTGACACGGTTTTCAGCGTTATTACTGCATTATTTAATTACACCTGTCATCCAGGCACCCACCCACGTTTCCTGGACACCAAAATTTTTGAAATTCGCAAATTTTTAATTTTTGACTTAGAAAAATTACAAAATTTTTTCAGTTTTCCAAATTTACATTCAATTTTTATTCTATTCGATTATACCTTGTCTGGAACCTCTCCCGGCGTGCGTCCCGGTGACCGCGACCTGTGAACAAAAAGTCAGGTTAGTATTTTGTTGAAAAATTTACCAAAAATACAGTTTTTTCCAAATTTCTTCCGAATTTTCTACCCCACCCACCCCATATTCCTGTTTGGTCTTGTAGCGCTCGGCGCCCCGCACCCGCTGGTACCCCTCAAGTGGGGGTAAATCGCAGGCATTAGTATTTTGAATTAGTATTTTGTTGCAAATTTACCAAAAATACAGTTTTTCCCAATTTTCTTCCAAATTTTCCACCCCACCCACCCCATATTCCTGTTTAGTCTTGTAGCGCTCGGCGTCCCGCACCCGCTGGTACCCCACAAGTGGGGGTAACTCGCAGGAAAATCTTAAAAATTGCCACCCTTAACTTAACGCATCCGACACCATATTTTAATACTGACACACCTTAGACATACCGAGGTTTCCTTATACCTGCATACAATTAGTACAACGAGGTTTATTTTTAAACTTAATACGGTATTTTGACACGGTTTTCAGCGTTATTACTGCATTATTTAATTACACCTGTCATCCAGGCACCCACCCACGTTTCCTGGACACCAAAATTTTTGAAATTCGCAAATTTTTAATTTTTGACTTAGAAAAATTACAAAATTTTTTCAGTTTTCCAAATTTACATTCAATTTTTATTCTATTCGATTATACCTTGTCTGGAACCTCTCCCGGCGTGCGTCCCGGTGACCGCGACCTGTGAACAAAAAGTCAGGTTAGTATTTTGTTGAAAAATTTACCAAAAATACAGTTTTTTCCAAATTTCTTCCGAATTTTCTACCCCACCCACCCCATATTCCTGTTTGGTCTTGTAGCGCTCGGCGCCCCGCACCCGCTGGTACCCCTCAAGTGGGGGTAAATCGCAGGCATTAGTATTTTGAATTAGTATTTTGTTGCAAATTTACCAAAAATACAGTTTTTCCCAATTTTCTTCCAAATTTTCCACCCCACCCACCCCATATTCCTGTTTAGTCTTGTAGCGCTCGGCGTCCCGCACCCGCTGGTACCCCACAAGTGGGGGTAACTCGCAGGAAAATCTTAAAAATTGCCACCCTTATCTTAACGCATCCGACACCATATTTTAATACTGACACACCTTAGACATACCGAGGTTTCCTTATACCTGCATACAATTAGTACAACGAGGTTTATTTTTAAACTTAATACGGTATTTTGACACGGTTTTCAGCGTTATTACTGCATTATTTAATTACACCTGTCATCCAGGCACCCACCCACGTTTCCTGGACACCAAAATTTTTGAAATTCGCAAATTTTTAATTTTTGACTTAGAAAAATTACAAAATTTTTTCAGTTTTCCAAATTTACATTCAATTTTTATTCTATTCGATTATACCTTGTCTGGAACCTCTCCCGGCGTGCGTCCCGGTGACCGCGACCTGTGAACAAAAAGTCAGGTTAGTATTTTGTTGAAAAATTTACCAAAAATACAGTTTTTTCCAAATTTCTTCCGAATTTTCTACCCCACCCACCCCATATTCCTGTTTGGTCTTGTAGCGCTCGGCGCCCCGCACCCGCTGGTACCCCTCAAGTGGGGGTAAATCGCAGGCATTAGTATTTTGAATTAGTATTTTGTTGCAAATTTACCAAAAATACAGTTTTTCCCAATTTTCTTCCAAATTTTCCACCCCACCCACCCCATATTCCTGTTTAGTCTTGTAGCGCTCGGCGTCCCGCACCCGCTGGTACCCCACAAGTGGGGGTAACTCGCAGGAAAATCTTAAAAATTGCCACCCTTAACTTAACGCATCCGACACCATATTTTAATACTGACACACCTTAGACATACCGAGGTTTCCTTATACCTGCATACAATTAGTACAACGAGGTTTATTTTTAAACTTAATACGGTATTTTGACACGGTTTTCAGCGTTATTACTGCATTATTTAATTACACCTGTCATCCAGGCACCCACCCACGTTTCCTGGACACCAAAATTTTTGAAATTCGCAAATTTTTAATTTTTGACTTAGAAAAATTACAAAATTTTTTCAGTTTTCCAAATTTACATTCAATTTTTATTCTATTCGATTATACCTTGTCTGGAACCTCTCCCGGCGTGCGTCCCGGTGACCGCGACCTGTGAACAAAAAGTCAGGTTAGTATTTTGTTGAAAAATTTACCAAAAATACAGTTTTTTCCAAATTTCTTCCGAATTTTCTACCCCACCCACCCCATATTCCTGTTTGGTCTTGTAGCGCTCGGCGCCCCGCACCCGCTGGTACCCCTCAAGTGGGGGTAAATCGCAGGCATTAGTATTTTGAATTAGTATTTTGTTGCAAATTTACCAAAAATACAGTTTTTCCCAATTTTCTTCCAAATTTTCCACCCCACCCACCCCATATTCCTGTTTAGTCTTGTAGCGCTCGGCGTCCCGCACCCGCTGGTACCCCACAAGTGGGGGTAACTCGCAGGAAAATCTTAAAAATTGCCACCCTTAACTTAACGCATCCGACACCATATTTTAATACTGACACACCTTAGACATACCGAGGTTTCCTTATACCTGCATACAATTAGTACAACGAGGTTTATTTTTAAACTTAATACGGTATTTTGACACGGTTTTCAGCGTTATTACTGCATTATTTAATTACACCTGTCATCCAGGCACCCACCCACGTTTCCTGGACACCAAAATTTTTGAAATTCGCAAATTTTTAATTTTTGACTTAGAAAAATTACAAAATTTTTTCAGTTTTCCAAATTTACATTCAATTTTTATTCTATTCGATTATACCTTGTCTGGAACCTCTCCCGGCGTGCGTCCCGGTGACCGCGACCTGTGAACAAAAAGTCAGGTTAGTATTTTGTTGAAAAATTTACCAAAAATACAGTTTTTTCCAAATTTCTTCCGAATTTTCTACCCCACCCACCCCATATTCCTGTTTGGTCTTGTAGCGCTCGGCGCCCCGCACCCGCTGGTACCCCTCAAGTGGGGGTAAATCGCAGGCATTAGTATTTTGAATTAGTATTTTGTTGCAAATTTACCAAAAATACAGTTTTTCCCAATTTTCTTCCAAATTTTCCACCCCACCCACCCCATATTCCTGTTTAGTCTTGTAGCGCTCGGCGTCCCGCACCCGCTGGTACCCCACAAGTGGGGGTAACTCGCAGGAAAATCTTAAAAATTGCCACCCTTATCTTAACGCATCCGACACCATATTTTAATACTGACACACCTTAGACATACCGAGGTTTCCTTATACCTGCATACAATTAGTACAACGAGGTTTATTTTTAAACTTAATACGGTATTTTGACACGGTTTTCAGCGTTATTACTGCATTATTTAATTACACCTGTCATCCAGGCACCCACCCACGTTTCCTGGACACCAAAATTTTTGAAATTCGCAAATTTTTAATTTTTGACTTAGAAAAATTACAAAATTTTTTCAGTTTTCCAAATTTACATTCAATTTTTATTCTATTCGATTATACCTTGTCTGGAACCTCTCCCGGCGTGCGTCCCGGTGACCGCGACCTGTGAACAAAAAGTCAGGTTAGTATTTTGTTGAAAAATTTACCAAAAATACAGTTTTTTCCAAATTTCTTCCGAATTTTCTACCCCACCCACCCCATATTCCTGTTTGGTCTTGTAGCGCTCGGCGCCCCGCACCCGCTGGTACCCCTCAAGTGGGGGTAAATCGCAGGCATTAGTATTTTGAATTAGTATTTTGTTGCAAATTTACCAAAAATACAGTTTTTCCCAATTTTCTTCCAAATTTTCCACCCCACCCACCCCATATTCCTGTTTAGTCTTGTAGCGCTCGGCGTCCCGCACCCGCTGGTACCCCACAAGTGGGGGTAACTCGCAGGAAAATCTTAAAAATTGCCACCCTTAACTTAACGCATCCGACACCATATTTTAATACTGACACACCTTAGACATACCGAGGTTTCCTTATACCTGCATACAATTAGTACAACGAGGTTTATTTTTAAACTTAATACGGTATTTTGACACGGTTTTCAGCGTTATTACTGCATTATTTAATTACACCTGTCATCCAGGCACCCACCCACGTTTCCTGGACACCAAAATTTTTGAAATTCGCAAATTTTTAATTTTTGACTTAGAAAAATTACAAAATTTTTTCAGTTTTCCAAATTTACATTCAATTTTTATTCTATTCGATTATACCTTGTCTGGAACCTCTCCCGGCGTGCGTCCCGGTGACCGCGACCTGTGAACAAAAAGTCAGGTTAGTATTTTGTTGAAAAATTTACCAAAAATACAGTTTTTTCCAAATTTCTTCCGAATTTTCTACCCCACCCACCCCATATTCCTGTTTGGTCTTGTAGCGCTCGGCGCCCCGCACCCGCTGGTACCCCTCAAGTGGGGGTAAATCGCAGGCATTAGTATTTTGAATTAGTATTTTGTTGCAAATTTACCAAAAATACAGTTTTTCCCAATTTTCTTCCAAATTTTCCACCCCACCCACCCCATATTCCTGTTTAGTCTTGTAGCGCTCGGCGTCCCGCACCCGCTGGTACCCCACAAGTGGGGGTAACTCGCAGGAAAATCTTAAAAATTGCCACCCTTAACTTAACGCATCCGACACCATATTTTAATACTGACACACCTTAGACATACCGAGGTTTCCTTATACCTGCATACAATTAGTACAACGAGGTTTATTTTTAAACTTAATACGGTATTTTGACACGGTTTTCAGCGTTATTACTGCATTATTTAATTACACCTGTCATCCAGGCACCCACCCACGTTTCCTGGACACCAAAATTTTTGAAATTCGCAAATTTTTAATTTTTGACTTAGAAAAATTACAAAATTTTTTCAGTTTTCCAAATTTACATTCAATTTTTATTCTATTCGATTATACCTTGTCTGGAACCTCTCCCGGCGTGCGTCCCGGTGACCGCGACCTGTGAACAAAAAGTCAGGTTAGTATTTTGTTGAAAAATTTACCAAAAATACAGTTTTTTCCAAATTTCTTCCGAATTTTCTACCCCACCCACCCCATATTCCTGTTTGGTCTTGTAGCGCTCGGCGCCCCGCACCCGCTGGTACCCCTCAAGTGGGGGTAAATCGCAGGCATTAGTATTTTGAATTAGTATTTTGTTGCAAATTTACCAAAAATACAGTTTTTCCCAATTTTCTTCCAAATTTTCCACCCCACCCACCCCATATTCCTGTTTAGTCTTGTAGCGCTCGGCGTCCCGCACCCGCTGGTACCCCACAAGTGGGGGTAACTCGCAGGAAAATCTTAAAAATTGCCACCCTTAACTTAACGCATCCGACACCATATTTTAATACTGACACACCTTAGACATACCGAGGTTTCCTTATACCTGCATACAATTAGTACAACGAGGTTTATTTTTAAACTTAATACGGTATTTTGACACGGTTTTCAGCGTTATTACTGCATTATTTAATTACACCTGTCATCCAGGCACCCACCCACGTTTCCTGGACACCAAAATTTTTGAAATTCGCAAATTTTTAATTTTTGACTTAGAAAAATTACAAAATTTTTTCAGTTTTCCAAATTTACATTCAATTTTTATTCTATTCGATTATACCTTGTCTGGAACCTCTCCCGGCGTGCGTCCCGGTGACCGCGACCTGTGAACAAAAAGTCAGGTTAGTATTTTGTTGAAAAATTTACCAAAAATACAGTTTTTTCCAAATTTCTTCCGAATTTTCTACCCCACCCACCCCATATTCCTGTTTGGTCTTGTAGCGCTCGGCGCCCCGCACCCGCTGGTACCCCTCAAGTGGGGGTAAATCGCAGGCATTAGTATTTTGAATTAGTATTTTGTTGCAAATTTACCAAAAATACAGTTTTTCCCAATTTTCTTCCAAATTTTCCACCCCACCCACCCCATATTCCTGTTTAGTCTTGTAGCGCTCGGCGTCCCGCACCCGCTGGTACCCCACAAGTGGGGGTAACTCGCAGGAAAATCTTAAAAATTGCCACCCTTAACTTAACGCATCCGACACCATATTTTAATACTGACACACCTTAGACATACCGAGGTTTCCTTATACCTGCATACAATTAGTACAACGAGGTTTATTTTTAAACTTAATACGGTATTTTGACACGGTTTTCAGCGTTATTACTGCATTATTTAATTACACCTGTCATCCAGGCACCCACCCACGTTTCCTGGACACCAAAATTTTTGAAATTCGCAAATTTTTAATTTTTGACTTAGAAAAATTACAAAATTTTTTCAGTTTTCCAAATTTACATTCAATTTTTATTCTATTCGATTATACCTTGTCTGGAACCTCTCCCGGCGTGCGTCCCGGTGACCGCGACCTGTGAACAAAAAGTCAGGTTAGTATTTTGTTGAAAAATTTACCAAAAATACAGTTTTTTCCAAATTTCTTCCGAATTTTCTACCCCACCCACCCCATATTCCTGTTTGGTCTTGTAGCGCTCGGCGCCCCGCACCCGCTGGTACCCCTCAAGTGGGGGTAAATCGCAGGCATTAGTATTTTGAATTAGTATTTTGTTGCAAATTTACCAAAAATACAGTTTTTCCCAATTTTCTTCCAAATTTTCCACCCCACCCACCCCATATTCCTGTTTAGTCTTGTAGCGCTCGGCGTCCCGCACCCGCTGGTACCCCACAAGTGGGGGTAACTCGCAGGAAAATCTTAAAAATTGCCACCCTTAACTTAACGCATCCGACACCATATTTTAATACTGACACACCTTAGACATACCGAGGTTTCCTTATACCTGCATACAATTAGTACAACGAGGTTTATTTTTAAACTTAATACGGTATTTTGACACGGTTTTCAGCGTTATTACTGCATTATTTAATTACACCTGTCATCCAGGCACCCACCCACGTTTCCTGGACACCAAAATTTTTGAAATTCGCAAATTTTTAATTTTTGACTTAGAAAAATTACAAAATTTTTTCAGTTTTCCAAATTTACATTCAATTTTTATTCTATTCGATTATACCTTGTCTGGAACCTCTCCCGGCGTGCGTCCCGGTGACCGCGACCTGTGAACAAAAAGTCAGGTTAGTATTTTGTTGAAAAATTTACCAAAAATACAGTTTTTTCCAAATTTCTTCCGAATTTTCTACCCCACCCACCCCATATTCCTGTTTGGTCTTGTAGCGCTCGGCGCCCCGCACCCGCTGGTACCCCTCAAGTGGGGGTAAATCGCAGGCATTAGTATTTTGAATTAGTATTTTGTTGCAAATTTACCAAAAATACAGTTTTTCCCAATTTTCTTCCAAATTTTCCACCCCACCCACCCCATATTCCTGTTTAGTCTTGTAGCGCTCGGCGTCCCGCACCCGCTGGTACCCCACAAGTGGGGGTAACTCGCAGGAAAATCTTAAAAATTGCCACCCTTAACTTAACGCATCCGACACCATATTTTAATACTGACACACCTTAGACATACCGAGGTTTCCTTATACCTGCATACAATTAGTACAACGAGGTTTATTTTTAAACTTAATACGGTATTTTGACACGGTTTTCAGCGTTATTACTGCATTATTTAATTACACCTGTCATCCAGGCACCCACCCACGTTTCCTGGACACCAAAATTTTTGAAATTCGCAAATTTTTAATTTTTGACTTAGAAAAATTACAAAATTTTTTCAGTTTTCCAAATTTACATTCAATTTTTATTCTATTCGATTATACCTTGTCTGGAACCTCTCCCGGCGTGCGTCCCGGTGACCGCGACCTGTGAACAAAAAGTCAGGTTAGTATTTTGTTGAAAAATTTACCAAAAATACAGTTTTTTCCAAATTTCTTCCGAATTTTCTACCCCACCCACCCCATATTCCTGTTTGGTCTTGTAGCGCTCGGCGCCCCGCACCCGCTGGTACCCCTCAAGTGGGGGTAAATCGCAGGCATTAGTATTTTGAATTAGTATTTTGTTGCAAATTTACCAAAAATACAGTTTTTCCCAATTTTCTTCCAAATTTTCCACCCCACCCACCCCATATTCCTGTTTAGTCTTGTAGCGCTCGGCGTCCCGCACCCGCTGGTACCCCACAAGTGGGGGTAACTCGCAGGAAAATCTTAAAAATTGCCACCCTTAACTTAACGCATCCGACACCATATTTTAATACTGACACACCTTAGACATACCGAGGTTTCCTTATACCTGCATACAATTAGTACAACGAGGTTTATTTTTAAACTTAATACGGTATTTTGACACGGTTTTCAGCGTTATTACTGCATTATTTAATTACACCTGTCATCCAGGCACCCACCCACGTTTCCTGGACACCAAAATTTTTGAAATTCGCAAATTTTTAATTTTTGACTTAGAAAAATTACAAAATTTTTTCAGTTTTCCAAATTTACATTCAATTTTTATTCTATTCGATTATACCTTGTCTGGAACCTCTCCCGGCGTGCGTCCCGGTGACCGCGACCTGTGAACAAAAAGTCAGGTTAGTATTTTGTTGAAAAATTTACCAAAAATACAGTTTTTTCCAAATTTCTTCCGAATTTTCTACCCCACCCACCCCATATTCCTGTTTGGTCTTGTAGCGCTCGGCGCCCCGCACCCGCTGGTACCCCTCAAGTGGGGGTAAATCGCAGGCATTAGTATTTTGAATTAGTATTTTGTTGCAAATTTACCAAAAATACAGTTTTTCCCAATTTTCTTCCAAATTTTCCACCCCACCCACCCCATATTCCTGTTTAGTCTTGTAGCGCTCGGCGTCCCGCACCCGCTGGTACCCCACAAGTGGGGGTAACTCGCAGGAAAATCTTAAAAATTGCCACCCTTAACTTAACGCATCCGACACCATATTTTAATACTGACACACCTTAGACATACCGAGGTTTCCTTATACCTGCATACAATTAGTACAACGAGGTTTATTTTTAAACTTAATACGGTATTTTGACACGGTTTTCAGCGTTATTACTGCATTATTTAATTACACCTGTCATCCAGGCACCCACCCACGTTTCCTGGACACCAAAATTTTTGAAATTCGCAAATTTTTAATTTTTGACTTAGAAAAATTACAAAATTTTTTCAGTTTTCCAAATTTACATTCAATTTTTATTCTATTCGATTATACCTTGTCTGGAACCTCTCCCGGCGTGCGTCCCGGTGACCGCGACCTGTGAACAAAAAGTCAGGTTAGTATTTTGTTGAAAAATTTACCAAAAATACAGTTTTTTCCAAATTTCTTCCGAATTTTCTACCCCACCCACCCCATATTCCTGTTTGGTCTTGTAGCGCTCGGCGCCCCGCACCCGCTGGTACCCCTCAAGTGGGGGTAAATCGCAGGCATTAGTATTTTGAATTAGTATTTTGTTGCAAATTTACCAAAAATACAGTTTTTCCCAATTTTCTTCCAAATTTTCCACCCCACCCACCCCATATTCCTGTTTAGTCTTGTAGCGCTCGGCGTCCCGCACCCGCTGGTACCCCACAAGTGGGGGTAACTCGCAGGAAAATCTTAAAAATTGCCACCCTTAACTTAACGCATCCGACACCATATTTTAATACTGACACACCTTAGACATACCGAGGTTTCCTTATACCTGCATACAATTAGTACAACGAGGTTTATTTTTAAACTTAATACGGTATTTTGACACGGTTTTCAGCGTTATTACTGCATTATTTAATTACACCTGTCATCCAGGCACCCACCCACGTTTCCTGGACACCAAAATTTTTGAAATTCGCAAATTTTTAATTTTTGACTTAGAAAAATTACAAAATTTTTTCAGTTTTCCAAATTTACATTCAATTTTTATTCTATTCGATTATACCTTGTCTGGAACCTCTCCCGGCGTGCGTCCCGGTGACCGCGACCTGTGAACAAAAAGTCAGGTTAGTATTTTGTTGAAAAATTTACCAAAAATACAGTTTTTTCCAAATTTCTTCCGAATTTTCTACCCCACCCACCCCATATTCCTGTTTGGTCTTGTAGCGCTCGGCGCCCCGCACCCGCTGGTACCCCTCAAGTGGGGGTAAATCGCAGGCATTAGTATTTTGAATTAGTATTTTGTTGCAAATTTACCAAAAATACAGTTTTTCCCAATTTTCTTCCAAATTTTCCACCCCACCCACCCCATATTCCTGTTTAGTCTTGTAGCGCTCGGCGTCCCGCACCCGCTGGTACCCCACAAGTGGGGGTAACTCGCAGGAAAATCTTAAAAATTGCCACCCTTAACTTAACGCATCCGACACCATATTTTAATACTGACACACCTTAGACATACCGAGGTTTCCTTATACCTGCATACAATTAGTACAACGAGGTTTATTTTTAAACTTAATACGGTATTTTGACACGGTTTTCAGCGTTATTACTGCATTATTTAATTACACCTGTCATCCAGGCACCCACCCACGTTTCCTGGACACCAAAATTTTTGAAATTCGCAAATTTTTAATTTTTGACTTAGAAAAATTACAAAATTTTTTCAGTTTTCCAAATTTACATTCAATTTTTATTCTATTCGATTATACCTTGTCTGGAACCTCTCCCGGCGTGCGTCCCGGTGACCGCGACCTGTGAACAAAAAGTCAGGTTAGTATTTTGTTGAAAAATTTACCAAAAATACAGTTTTTTCCAAATTTCTTCCGAATTTTCTACCCCACCCACCCCATATTCCTGTTTGGTCTTGTAGCGCTCGGCGCCCCGCACCCGCTGGTACCCCTCAAGTGGGGGTAAATCGCAGGCATTAGTATTTTGAATTAGTATTTTGTTGCAAATTTACCAAAAATACAGTTTTTCCCAATTTTCTTCCAAATTTTCCACCCCACCCACCCCATATTCCTGTTTAGTCTTGTAGCGCTCGGCGTCCCGCACCCGCTGGTACCCCACAAGTGGGGGTAACTCGCAGGAAAATCTTAAAAATTGCCACCCTTAACTTAACGCATCCGACACCATATTTTAATACTGACACACCTTAGACATACCGAGGTTTCCTTATACCTGCATACAATTAGTACAACGAGGTTTATTTTTAAACTTAATACGGTATTTTGACACGGTTTTCAGCGTTATTACTGCATTATTTAATTACACCTGTCATCCAGGCACCCACCCACGTTTCCTGGACACCAAAATTTTTGAAATTCGCAAATTTTTAATTTTTGACTTAGAAAAATTACAAAATTTTTTCAGTTTTCCAAATTTACATTCAATTTTTATTCTATTCGATTATACCTTGTCTGGAACCTCTCCCGGCGTGCGTCCCGGTGACCGCGACCTGTGAACAAAAAGTCAGGTTAGTATTTTGTTGAAAAATTTACCAAAAATACAGTTTTTTCCAAATTTCTTCCGAATTTTCTACCCCACCCACCCCATATTCCTGTTTGGTCTTGTAGCGCTCGGCGCCCCGCACCCGCTGGTACCCCTCAAGTGGGGGTAAATCGCAGGCATTAGTATTTTGAATTAGTATTTTGTTGCAAATTTACCAAAAATACAGTTTTTCCCAATTTTCTTCCAAATTTTCCACCCCACCCACCCCATATTCCTGTTTAGTCTTGTAGCGCTCGGCGTCCCGCACCCGCTGGTACCCCACAAGTGGGGGTAACTCGCAGGAAAATCTTAAAAATTGCCACCCTTAACTTAACGCATCCGACACCATATTTTAATACTGACACACCTTAGACATACCGAGGTTTCCTTATACCTGCATACAATTAGTACAACGAGGTTTATTTTTAAACTTAATACGGTATTTTGACACGGTTTTCAGCGTTATTACTGCATTATTTAATTACACCTGTCATCCAGGCACCCACCCACGTTTCCTGGACACCAAAATTTTTGAAATTCGCAAATTTTTAATTTTTGACTTAGAAAAATTACAAAATTTTTTCAGTTTTCCAAATTTACATTCAATTTTTATTCTATTCGATTATACCTTGTCTGGAACCTCTCCCGGCGTGCGTCCCGGTGACCGCGACCTGTGAACAAAAAGTCAGGTTAGTATTTTGTTGAAAAATTTACCAAAAATACAGTTTTTTCCAAATTTCTTCCGAATTTTCTACCCCACCCACCCCATATTCCTGTTTGGTCTTGTAGCGCTCGGCGCCCCGCACCCGCTGGTACCCCTCAAGTGGGGGTAAATCGCAGGCATTAGTATTTTGAATTAGTATTTTGTTGCAAATTTACCAAAAATACAGTTTTTCCCAATTTTCTTCCAAATTTTCCACCCCACCCACCCCATATTCCTGTTTAGTCTTGTAGCGCTCGGCGTCCCGCACCCGCTGGTACCCCACAAGTGGGGGTAACTCGCAGGAAAATCTTAAAAATTGCCACCCTTAACTTAACGCATCCGACACCATATTTTAATACTGACACACCTTAGACATACCGAGGTTTCCTTATACCTGCATACAATTAGTACAACGAGGTTTATTTTTAAACTTAATACGGTATTTTGACACGGTTTTCAGCGTTATTACTGCATTATTTAATTACACCTGTCATCCAGGCACCCACCCACGTTTCCTGGACACCAAAATTTTTGAAATTCGCAAATTTTTAATTTTTGACTTAGAAAAATTACAAAATTTTTTCAGTTTTCCAAATTTACATTCAATTTTTATTCTATTCGATTATACCTTGTCTGGAACCTCTCCCGGCGTGCGTCCCGGTGACCGCGACCTGTGAACAAAAAGTCAGGTTAGTATTTTGTTGAAAAATTTACCAAAAATACAGTTTTTTCCAAATTTCTTCCGAATTTTCTACCCCACCCACCCCATATTCCTGTTTGGTCTTGTAGCGCTCGGCGCCCCGCACCCGCTGGTACCCCTCAAGTGGGGGTAAATCGCAGGCATTAGTATTTTGAATTAGTATTTTGTTGCAAATTTACCAAAAATACAGTTTTTCCCAATTTTCTTCCAAATTTTCCACCCCACCCACCCCATATTCCTGTTTAGTCTTGTAGCGCTCGGCGCCCCGCACCCGCTGGTACCCCTCAAGTGGGGGTAAATCGCAGGCATTAGTATTTTGAATTAGTATTTTGTTGCAAATTTACCAAAAATACAGTTTTTCCCAATTTTCTTCCAAATTTTCCACCCCACCCACCCCATATTCCTGTTTAGTCTTGTAGCGCTCGGCGTCCCGCACCCGCTGGTACCCCACAAGTGGGGGTAACTCGCAGGAAAATCTTAAAAATTGCCACCCTTAACTTAACGCATCCGACACCATATTTTAATACTGACACACCTTAGACATACCGAGGTTTCCTTATACCTGCATACAATTAGTACAACGAGGTTTATTTTTAAACTTAATACGGTATTTTGACACGGTTTTCAGCGTTATTACTGCATTATTTAATTACACCTGTCATCCAGGCACCCACCCACGTTTCCTGGACACCAAAATTTTTGAAATTCGCAAATTTTTAATTTTTGACTTAGAAAAATTACAAAATTTTTTCAGTTTTCCAAATTTACATTCAATTTTTATTCTATTCGATTATACCTTGTCTGGAACCTCTCCCGGCGTGCGTCCCGGTGACCGCGACCTGTGAACAAAAAGTCAGGTTAGTATTTTGTTGAAAAATTTACCAAAAATACAGTTTTTTCCAAATTTCTTCCGAATTTTCTACCCCACCCACCCCATATTCCTGTTTGGTCTTGTAGCGCTCGGCGCCCCGCACCCGCTGGTACCCCTCAAGTGGGGGTAAATCGCAGGCATTAGTATTTTGAATTAGTATTTTGTTGCAAATTTACCAAAAATACAGTTTTTCCCAATTTTCTTCCAAATTTTCCACCCCACCCACCCCATATTCCTGTTTAGTCTTGTAGCGCTCGGCGTCCCGCACCCGCTGGTACCCCACAAGTGGGGGTAACTCGCAGGAAAATCTTAAAAATTGCCACCCTTAACTTAACGCATCCGACACCATATTTTAATACTGACACACCTTAGACATACCGAGGTTTCCTTATACCTGCATACAATTAGTACAACGAGGTTTATTTTTAAACTTAATACGGTATTTTGACACGGTTTTCAGCGTTATTACTGCATTATTTAATTACACCTGTCATCCAGGCACCCACCCACGTTTCCTGGACACCAAAATTTTTGAAATTCGCAAATTTTTAATTTTTGACTTAGAAAAATTACAAAATTTTTTCAGTTTTCCAAATTTACATTCAATTTTTATTCTATTCGATTATACCTTGTCTGGAACCTCTCCCGGCGTGCGTCCCGGTGACCGCGACCTGTGAACAAAAAGTCAGGTTAGTATTTTGTTGAAAAATTTACCAAAAATACAGTTTTTTCCAAATTTCTTCCGAATTTTCTACCCCACCCACCCCATATTCCTGTTTGGTCTTGTAGCGCTCGGCGCCCCGCACCCGCTGGTACCCCTCAAGTGGGGGTAAATCGCAGGCATTAGTATTTTGAATTAGTATTTTGTTGCAAATTTACCAAAAATACAGTTTTTCCCAATTTTCTTCCAAATTTTCCACCCCACCCACCCCATATTCCTGTTTAGTCTTGTAGCGCTCGGCGTCCCGCACCCGCTGGTACCCCACAAGTGGGGGTAACTCGCAGGAAAATCTTAAAAATTGCCACCCTTAACTTAACGCATCCGACACCATATTTTAATACTGACACACCTTAGACATACCGAGGTTTCCTTATACCTGCATACAATTAGTACAACGAGGTTTATTTTTAAACTTAATACGGTATTTTGACACGGTTTTCAGCGTTATTACTGCATTATTTAATTACACCTGTCATCCAGGCACCCACCCACGTTTCCTGGACACCAAAATTTTTGAAATTCGCAAATTTTTAATTTTTGACTTAGAAAAATTACAAAATTTTTTCAGTTTTCCAAATTTACATTCAATTTTTATTCTATTCGATTATACCTTGTCTGGAACCTCTCCCGGCGTGCGTCCCGGTGACCGCGACCTGTGAACAAAAAGTCAGGTTAGTATTTTGTTGAAAAATTTACCAAAAATACAGTTTTTTCCAAATTTCTTCCGAATTTTCTACCCCACCCACCCCATATTCCTGTTTGGTCTTGTAGCGCTCGGCGCCCCGCACCCGCTGGTACCCCTCAAGTGGGGGTAAATCGCAGGCATTAGTATTTTGAATTAGTATTTTGTTGCAAATTTACCAAAAATACAGTTTTTCCCAATTTTCTTCCAAATTTTCCACCCCACCCACCCCATATTCCTGTTTAGTCTTGTAGCGCTCGGCGTCCCGCACCCGCTGGTACCCCACAAGTGGGGGTAACTCGCAGGAAAATCTTAAAAATTGCCACCCTTAACTTAACGCATCCGACACCATATTTTAATACTGACACACCTTAGACATACCGAGGTTTCCTTATACCTGCATACAATTAGTACAACGAGGTTTATTTTTAAACTTAATACGGTATTTTGACACGGTTTTCAGCGTTATTACTGCATTATTTAATTACACCTGTCATCCAGGCACCCACCCACGTTTCCTGGACACCAAAATTTTTGAAATTCGCAAATTTTTAATTTTTGACTTAGAAAAATTACAAAATTTTTTCAGTTTTCCAAATTTACATTCAATTTTTATTCTATTCGATTATACCTTGTCTGGAACCTCTCCCGGCGTGCGTCCCGGTGACCGCGACCTGTGAACAAAAAGTCAGGTTAGTATTTTGTTGAAAAATTTACCAAAAATACAGTTTTTTCCAAATTTCTTCCGAATTTTCTACCCCACCCACCCCATATTCCTGTTTGGTCTTGTAGCGCTCGGCGCCCCGCACCCGCTGGTACCCCTCAAGTGGGGGTAAATCGCAGGCATTAGTATTTTGAATTAGTATTTTGTTGCAAATTTACCAAAAATACAGTTTTTCCCAATTTTCTTCCAAATTTTCCACCCCACCCACCCCATATTCCTGTTTAGTCTTGTAGCGCTCGGCGTCCCGCACCCGCTGGTACCCCACAAGTGGGGGTAACTCGCAGGAAAATCTTAAAAATTGCCACCCTTAACTTAACGCATCCGACACCATATTTTAATACTGACACACCTTAGACATACCGAGGTTTCCTTATACCTGCATACAATTAGTACAACGAGGTTTATTTTTAAACTTAATACGGTATTTTGACACGGTTTTCAGCGTTATTACTGCATTATTTAATTACACCTGTCATCCAGGCACCCACCCACGTTTCCTGGACACCAAAATTTTTGAAATTCGCAAATTTTTAATTTTTGACTTAGAAAAATTACAAAATTTTTTCAGTTTTCCAAATTTACATTCAATTTTTATTCTATTCGATTATACCTTGTCTGGAACCTCTCCCGGCGTGCGTCCCGGTGACCGCGACCTGTGAACAAAAAGTCAGGTTAGTATTTTGTTGAAAAATTTACCAAAAATACAGTTTTTTCCAAATTTCTTCCGAATTTTCTACCCCACCCACCCCATATTCCTGTTTGGTCTTGTAGCGCTCGGCGCCCCGCACCCGCTGGTACCCCTCAAGTGGGGGTAAATCGCAGGCATTAGTATTTTGAATTAGTATTTTGTTGCAAATTTACCAAAAATACAGTTTTTCCCAATTTTCTTCCAAATTTTCCACCCCACCCACCCCATATTCCTGTTTAGTCTTGTAGCGCTCGGCGTCCCGCACCCGCTGGTACCCCACAAGTGGGGGTAACTCGCAGGAAAATCTTAAAAATTGCCACCCTTAACTTAACGCATCCGACACCATATTTTAATACTGACACACCTTAGACATACCGAGGTTTCCTTATACCTGCATACAATTAGTACAACGAGGTTTATTTTTAAACTTAATACGGTATTTTGACACGGTTTTCAGCGTTATTACTGCATTATTTAATTACACCTGTCATCCAGGCACCCACCCACGTTTCCTGGACACCAAAATTTTTGAAATTCGCAAATTTTTAATTTTTGACTTAGAAAAATTACAAAATTTTTTCAGTTTTCCAAATTTACATTCAATTTTTATTCTATTCGATTATACCTTGTCTGGAACCTCTCCCGGCGTGCGTCCCGGTGACCGCGACCTGTGAACAAAAAGTCAGGTTAGTATTTTGTTGAAAAATTTACCAAAAATACAGTTTTTTCCAAATTTCTTCCGAATTTTCTACCCCACCCACCCCATATTCCTGTTTGGTCTTGTAGCGCTCGGCGCCCCGCACCCGCTGGTACCCCTCAAGTGGGGGTAAATCGCAGGCATTAGTATTTTGAATTAGTATTTTGTTGCAAATTTACCAAAAATACAGTTTTTCCCAATTTTCTTCCAAATTTTCCACCCCACCCACCCCATATTCCTGTTTAGTCTTGTAGCGCTCGGCGTCCCGCACCCGCTGGTACCCCACAAGTGGGGGTAACTCGCAGGAAAATCTTAAAAATTGCCACCCTTAACTTAACGCATCCGACACCATATTTTAATACTGACACACCTTAGACATACCGAGGTTTCCTTATACCTGCATACAATTAGTACAACGAGGTTTATTTTTAAACTTAATACGGTATTTTGACACGGTTTTCAGCGTTATTACTGCATTATTTAATTACACCTGTCATCCAGGCACCCACCCACGTTTCCTGGACACCAAAATTTTTGAAATTCG
Source organism: Acronicta leporina (assembly GCA_947256265.1). Taxonomy (NCBI): domain Eukaryota; kingdom Metazoa; phylum Arthropoda; class Insecta; order Lepidoptera; family Noctuidae; genus Acronicta; species Acronicta leporina. The sequence continues at coordinate 42,810 of CAMYGR010000001.1, forward strand.
CAAATTTTTAATTTTTGACTTAGAAAAATTACAAAATTTTTTCAGTTTTCCAAATTTACATTCAATTTTTATTCTATTCGATTATACCTTGTCTGGAACCTCTCCCGGCGTGCGTCCCGGTGACCGCGACCTGTGAACAAAAAGTCAGGTTAGTATTTTGTTGAAAAATTTACCAAAAATACAGTTTTTTCCAAATTTCTTCCGAATTTTCTACCCCACCCACCCCATATTCCTGTTTGGTCTTGTAGCGCTCGGCGCCCCGCACCCGCTGGTACCCCTCAAGTGGGGGTAAATCGCAGGCATTAGTATTTTGAATTAGTATTTTGTTGCAAATTTACCAAAAATACAGTTTTTCCCAATTTTCTTCCAAATTTTCCACCCCACCCACCCCATATTCCTGTTTAGTCTTGTAGCGCTCGGCGTCCCGCACCCGCTGGTACCCCACAAGTGGGGGTAACTCGCAGGAAAATCTTAAAAATTGCCACCCTTAACTTAACGCATCCGACACCATATTTTAATACTGACACACCTTAGACATACCGAGGTTTCCTTATACCTGCATACAATTAGTACAACGAGGTTTATTTTTAAACTTAATACGGTATTTTGACACGGTTTTCAGCGTTATTACTGCATTATTTAATTACACCTGTCATCCAGGCACCCACCCACGTTTCCTGGACACCAAAATTTTTGAAATTCGCAAATTTTTAATTTTTGACTTAGAAAAATTACAAAATTTTTTCAGTTTTCCAAATTTACATTCAATTTTTATTCTATTCGATTATACCTTGTCTGGAACCTCTCCCGGCGTGCGTCCCGGTGACCGCGACCTGTGAACAAAAAGTCAGGTTAGTATTTTGTTGAAAAATTTACCAAAAATACAGTTTTTTCCAAATTTCTTCCGAATTTTCTACCCCACCCACCCCATATTCCTGTTTGGTCTTGTAGCGCTCGGCGCCCCGCACCCGCTGGTACCCCTCAAGTGGGGGTAAATCGCAGGCATTAGTATTTTGAATTAGTATTTTGTTGCAAATTTACCAAAAATACAGTTTTTCCCAATTTTCTTCCAAATTTTCCACCCCACCCACCCCATATTCCTGTTTAGTCTTGTAGCGCTCGGCGTCCCGCACCCGCTGGTACCCCACAAGTGGGGGTAACTCGCAGGAAAATCTTAAAAATTGCCACCCTTAACTTAACGCATCCGACACCATATTTTAATACTGACACACCTTAGACATACCGAGGTTTCCTTATACCTGCATACAATTAGTACAACGAGGTTTATTTTTAAACTTAATACGGTATTTTGACACGGTTTTCAGCGTTATTACTGCATTATTTAATTACACCTGTCATCCAGGCACCCACCCACGTTTCCTGGACACCAAAATTTTTGAAATTCGCAAATTTTTAATTTTTGACTTAGAAAAATTACAAAATTTTTTCAGTTTTCCAAATTTACATTCAATTTTTATTCTATTCGATTATACCTTGTCTGGAACCTCTCCCGGCGTGCGTCCCGGTGACCGCGACCTGTGAACAAAAAGTCAGGTTAGTATTTTGTTGAAAAATTTACCAAAAATACAGTTTTTTCCAAATTTCTTCCGAATTTTCTACCCCACCCACCCCATATTCCTGTTTGGTCTTGTAGCGCTCGGCGCCCCGCACCCGCTGGTACCCCTCAAGTGGGGGTAAATCGCAGGCATTAGTATTTTGAATTAGTATTTTGTTGCAAATTTACCAAAAATACAGTTTTTCCCAATTTTCTTCCAAATTTTCCACCCCACCCACCCCATATTCCTGTTTAGTCTTGTAGCGCTCGGCGTCCCGCACCCGCTGGTACCCCACAAGTGGGGGTAACTCGCAGGAAAATCTTAAAAATTGCCACCCTTAACTTAACGCATCCGACACCATATTTTAATACTGACACACCTTAGACATACCGAGGTTTCCTTATACCTGCATACAATTAGTACAACGAGGTTTATTTTTAAACTTAATACGGTATTTTGACACGGTTTTCAGCGTTATTACTGCATTATTTAATTACACCTGTCATCCAGGCACCCACCCACGTTTCCTGGACACCAAAATTTTTGAAATTCGCAAATTTTTAATTTTTGACTTAGAAAAATTACAAAATTTTTTCAGTTTTCCAAATTTACATTCAATTTTTATTCTATTCGATTATACCTTGTCTGGAACCTCTCCCGGCGTGCGTCCCGGTGACCGCGACCTGTGAACAAAAAGTCAGGTTAGTATTTTGTTGAAAAATTTACCAAAAATACAGTTTTTTCCAAATTTCTTCCGAATTTTCTACCCCACCCACCCCATATTCCTGTTTGGTCTTGTAGCGCTCGGCGCCCCGCACCCGCTGGTACCCCTCAAGTGGGGGTAAATCGCAGGCATTAGTATTTTGAATTAGTATTTTGTTGCAAATTTACCAAAAATACAGTTTTTCCCAATTTTCTTCCAAATTTTCCACCCCACCCACCCCATATTCCTGTTTAGTCTTGTAGCGCTCGGCGTCCCGCACCCGCTGGTACCCCACAAGTGGGGGTAACTCGCAGGAAAATCTTAAAAATTGCCACCCTTAACTTAACGCATCCGACACCATATTTTAATACTGACACACCTTAGACATACCGAGGTTTCCTTATACCTGCATACAATTAGTACAACGAGGTTTATTTTTAAACTTAATACGGTATTTTGACACGGTTTTCAGCGTTATTACTGCATTATTTAATTACACCTGTCATCCAGGCACCCACCCACGTTTCCTGGACACCAAAATTTTTGAAATTCGCAAATTTTTAATTTTTGACTTAGAAAAATTACAAAATTTTTTCAGTTTTCCAAATTTACATTCAATTTTTATTCTATTCGATTATACCTTGTCTGGAACCTCTCCCGGCGTGCGTCCCGGTGACCGCGACCTGTGAACAAAAAGTCAGGTTAGTATTTTGTTGAAAAATTTACCAAAAATACAGTTTTTTCCAAATTTCTTCCGAATTTTCTACCCCACCCACCCCATATTCCTGTTTGGTCTTGTAGCGCTCGGCGCCCCGCACCCGCTGGTACCCCTCAAGTGGGGGTAAATCGCAGGCATTAGTATTTTGAATTAGTATTTTGTTGCAAATTTACCAAAAATACAGTTTTTCCCAATTTTCTTCCAAATTTTCCACCCCACCCACCCCATATTCCTGTTTAGTCTTGTAGCGCTCGGCGTCCCGCACCCGCTGGTACCCCACAAGTGGGGGTAACTCGCAGGAAAATCTTAAAAATTGCCACCCTTAACTTAACGCATCCGACACCATATTTTAATACTGACACACCTTAGACATACCGAGGTTTCCTTATACCTGCATACAATTAGTACAACGAGGTTTATTTTTAAACTTAATACGGTATTTTGACACGGTTTTCAGCGTTATTACTGCATTATTTAATTACACCTGTCATCCAGGCACCCACCCACGTTTCCTGGACACCAAAATTTTTGAAATTCGCAAATTTTTAATTTTTGACTTAGAAAAATTACAAAATTTTTTCAGTTTTCCAAATTTACATTCAATTTTTATTCTATTCGATTATACCTTGTCTGGAACCTCTCCCGGCGTGCGTCCCGGTGACCGCGACCTGTGAACAAAAAGTCAGGTTAGTATTTTGTTGAAAAATTTACCAAAAATACAGTTTTTTCCAAATTTCTTCCGAATTTTCTACCCCACCCACCCCATATTCCTGTTTGGTCTTGTAGCGCTCGGCGCCCCGCACCCGCTGGTACCCCTCAAGTGGGGGTAAATCGCAGGCATTAGTATTTTGAATTAGTATTTTGTTGCAAATTTACCAAAAATACAGTTTTTCCCAATTTTCTTCCAAATTTTCCACCCCACCCACCCCATATTCCTGTTTAGTCTTGTAGCGCTCGGCGTCCCGCACCCGCTGGTACCCCACAAGTGGGGGTAACTCGCAGGAAAATCTTAAAAATTGCCACCCTTAACTTAACGCATCCGACACCATATTTTAATACTGACACACCTTAGACATACCGAGGTTTCCTTATACCTGCATACAATTAGTACAACGAGGTTTATTTTTAAACTTAATACGGTATTTTGACACGGTTTTCAGCGTTATTACTGCATTATTTAATTACACCTGTCATCCAGGCACCCACCCACGTTTCCTGGACACCAAAATTTTTGAAATTCGCAAATTTTTAATTTTTGACTTAGAAAAATTACAAAATTTTTTCAGTTTTCCAAATTTACATTCAATTTTTATTCTATTCGATTATACCTTGTCTGGAACCTCTCCCGGCGTGCGTCCCGGTGACCGCGACCTGTGAACAAAAAGTCAGGTTAGTATTTTGTTGAAAAATTTACCAAAAATACAGTTTTTTCCAAATTTCTTCCGAATTTTCTACCCCACCCACCCCATATTCCTGTTTGGTCTTGTAGCGCTCGGCGCCCCGCACCCGCTGGTACCCCTCAAGTGGGGGTAAATCGCAGGCATTAGTATTTTGAATTAGTATTTTGTTGCAAATTTACCAAAAATACAGTTTTTCCCAATTTTCTTCCAAATTTTCCACCCCACCCACCCCATATTCCTGTTTAGTCTTGTAGCGCTCGGCGTCCCGCACCCGCTGGTACCCCACAAGTGGGGGTAACTCGCAGGAAAATCTTAAAAATTGCCACCCTTAACTTAACGCATCCGACACCATATTTTAATACTGACACACCTTAGACATACCGAGGTTTCCTTATACCTGCATACAATTAGTACAACGAGGTTTATTTTTAAACTTAATACGGTATTTTGACACGGTTTTCAGCGTTATTACTGCATTATTTAATTACACCTGTCATCCAGGCACCCACCCACGTTTCCTGGACACCAAAATTTTTGAAATTCGCAAATTTTTAATTTTTGACTTAGAAAAATTACAAAATTTTTTCAGTTTTCCAAATTTACATTCAATTTTTATTCTATTCGATTATACCTTGTCTGGAACCTCTCCCGGCGTGCGTCCCGGTGACCGCGACCTGTGAACAAAAAGTCAGGTTAGTATTTTGTTGAAAAATTTACCAAAAATACAGTTTTTTCCAAATTTCTTCCGAATTTTCTACCCCACCCACCCCATATTCCTGTTTGGTCTTGTAGCGCTCGGCGCCCCGCACCCGCTGGTACCCCTCAAGTGGGGGTAAATCGCAGGCATTAGTATTTTGAATTAGTATTTTGTTGCAAATTTACCAAAAATACAGTTTTTCCCAATTTTCTTCCAAATTTTCCACCCCACCCACCCCATATTCCTGTTTAGTCTTGTAGCGCTCGGCGTCCCGCACCCGCTGGTACCCCACAAGTGGGGGTAACTCGCAGGAAAATCTTAAAAATTGCCACCCTTAACTTAACGCATCCGACACCATATTTTAATACTGACACACCTTAGACATACCGAGGTTTCCTTATACCTGCATACAATTAGTACAACGAGGTTTATTTTTAAACTTAATACGGTATTTTGACACGGTTTTCAGCGTTATTACTGCATTATTTAATTACACCTGTCATCCAGGCACCCACCCACGTTTCCTGGACACCAAAATTTTTGAAATTCGCAAATTTTTAATTTTTGACTTAGAAAAATTACAAAATTTTTTCAGTTTTCCAAATTTACATTCAATTTTTATTCTATTCGATTATACCTTGTCTGGAACCTCTCCCGGCGTGCGTCCCGGTGACCGCGACCTGTGAACAAAAAGTCAGGTTAGTATTTTGTTGAAAAATTTACCAAAAATACAGTTTTTTCCAAATTTCTTCCGAATTTTCTACCCCACCCACCCCATATTCCTGTTTGGTCTTGTAGCGCTCGGCGCCCCGCACCCGCTGGTACCCCTCAAGTGGGGGTAAATCGCAGGCATTAGTATTTTGAATTAGTATTTTGTTGCAAATTTACCAAAAATACAGTTTTTCCCAATTTTCTTCCAAATTTTCCACCCCACCCACCCCATATTCCTGTTTAGTCTTGTAGCGCTCGGCGTCCCGCACCCGCTGGTACCCCACAAGTGGGGGTAACTCGCAGGAAAATCTTAAAAATTGCCACCCTTAACTTAACGCATCCGACACCATATTTTAATACTGACACACCTTAGACATACCGAGGTTTCCTTATACCTGCATACAATTAGTACAACGAGGTTTATTTTTAAACTTAATACGGTATTTTGACACGGTTTTCAGCGTTATTACTGCATTATTTAATTACACCTGTCATCCAGGCACCCACCCACGTTTCCTGGACACCAAAATTTTTGAAATTCGCAAATTTTTAATTTTTGACTTAGAAAAATTACAAAATTTTTTCAGTTTTCCAAATTTACATTCAATTTTTATTCTATTCGATTATACCTTGTCTGGAACCTCTCCCGGCGTGCGTCCCGGTGACCGCGACCTGTGAACAAAAAGTCAGGTTAGTATTTTGTTGAAAAATTTACCAAAAATACAGTTTTTTCCAAATTTCTTCCGAATTTTCTACCCCACCCACCCCATATTCCTGTTTGGTCTTGTAGCGCTCGGCGCCCCGCACCCGCTGGTACCCCTCAAGTGGGGGTAAATCGCAGGCATTAGTATTTTGAATTAGTATTTTGTTGCAAATTTACCAAAAATACAGTTTTTCCCAATTTTCTTCCAAATTTTCCACCCCACCCACCCCATATTCCTGTTTAGTCTTGTAGCGCTCGGCGTCCCGCACCCGCTGGTACCCCACAAGTGGGGGTAACTCGCAGGAAAATCTTAAAAATTGCCACCCTTAACTTAACGCATCCGACACCATATTTTAATACTGACACACCTTAGACATACCGAGGTTTCCTTATACCTGCATACAATTAGTACAACGAGGTTTATTTTTAAACTTAATACGGTATTTTGACACGGTTTTCAGCGTTATTACTGCATTATTTAATTACACCTGTCATCCAGGCACCCACCCACGTTTCCTGGACACCAAAATTTTTGAAATTCGCAAATTTTTAATTTTTGACTTAGAAAAATTACAAAATTTTTATTCTATTCGATTATACCTTGTCTGGAACCTCTCCCGGCGTGCGTCCCGGTGACCGCGACCTGTGAACAAAAAGTCAGGTTAGTATTTTGTTGAAAAATTTACCAAAAATACAGTTTTTTCCAAATTTCTTCCGAATTTTCTACCCCACCCACCCCATATTCCTGTTTGGTCTTGTAGCGCTCGGCGCCCCGCACCCGCTGGTACCCCTCAAGTGGGGGTAAATCGCAGGCATTAGTATTTTGAATTAGTATTTTGTTGCAAATTTACCAAAAATACAGTTTTTCCCAATTTTCTTCCAAATTTTCCACCCCACCCACCCCATATTCCTGTTTAGTCTTGTAGCGCTCGGCGTCCCGCACCCGCTGGTACCCCACAAGTGGGGGTAACTCGCAGGAAAATCTTAAAAATTGCCACCCTTATCTTAACGCATCCGACACCATATTTTAATACTGACACACCTTAGACATACCGAGGTTTCCTTATACCTGCATACAATTAGTACAACGAGGTTTATTTTTAAACTTAATACGGTATTTTGACACGGTTTTCAGCGTTATTACTGCATTATTTA
>CAMYGR010000002.1:0-23534 GCA_947256265.1 Acronicta leporina
AAATACTGTTTTTGGCAAAAAATTTGAAAATTCCAGCAGATAACCCCCACTTGTGGGGTACCAGCGGAAGCGGGACGCCGAGGGCTATATAACTGTATACTAATCGGGGGTAGGCAGGGAACAAAATCTAAAAGTTATGGAATAAAAACTGTGTTTTTGTGTAATTTATTAAAGAAAATGCTAATTATTTTTGTTTGTTGCAGGTCGCGGTCACCGGGGCGAGTGCCGGGAGCGGTTCCAGACTATTATATATCTGTTTAAATCAAAATTTGGTCAAAAATCGGATACTAAAAATTTTAGCTGTCAACGTGCTATGTTAAGTTAAAAATAAAAATGCGAAATGTAGGGAAATGAAATTTTCCGGTCTCCAGGGACGTGGAAGTGTGCCCGAGACACAGATAAATGTGATTTGTGGATGTGGAAATCGAAAACCGCACCCAAATAGGGCTTTTAGTTCAGAAATTATTCGCGTTTATACAAATTGTTGGAGGTCTAAGGTAACCTCGGTTTCCGTTAAATACTGTTTTTGGCAAAAAATTTGAAAATTCCAGCAGATAACCCCCACTTGTGGGGTACCAGCGGAAGCGGGACGCCGAGGGCTATATAACTGTATACTAATCGGGGGTAGGCAGGGAACAAAATCTAAAAGTTATGGAATAAAAACTGTGTTTTTGTGTAATTTATTAAAGAAAATGCTAATTATTTTTGTTTGTTGCAGGTCGCGGTCACCGGGGCGAGTGCCGGGAGCGGTTCCAGACTATTATATATCTGTTTAAATCAAAATTTGGTCAAAAATCGGATACTAAAAATTTTAGCTGTCAACGTGCTATGTTAAGTTAAAAATAAAAATGCGAAATGTAGGGAAATGAAATTTTCCGGTCTCCAGGGACGTGGAAGTGTGCCCGAGACACAGATAAATGTGATTTGTGGATGTGGAAATCGAAAACCGCACCCAAATAGGGCTTTTAGTTCAGAAATTATTCGCGTTTATACAAATTGTTGGAGGTCTAAGGTAACCTCGGTTTCCGTTAAATACTGTTTTTGGCAAAAAATTTGAAAATTCCAGCAGATAACCCCCACTTGTGGGGTACCAGCGGAAGCGGGACGCCGAGGGCTATATAACTGTATACTAATCGGGGGTAGGCAGGGAACAAAATCTAAAAGTTATGGAATAAAAACTGTGTTTTTGTGTAATTTATTAAAGAAAATGCTAATTATTTTTGTTTGTTGCAGGTCGCGGTCACCGGGGCGAGTGCCGGGAGCGGTTCCAGACTATTATATATCTGTTTAAATCAAAATTTGGTCAAAAATCGGATACTAAAAATTTTAGCTGTCAACGTGCTATGTTAAGTTAAAAATAAAAATGCGAAATGTAGGGAAATGAAATTTTCCGGTCTCCAGGGACGTGGAAGTGTGCCCGAGACACAGATAAATGTGATTTGTGGATGTGGAAATCGAAAACCGCACCCAAATAGGGCTTTTAGTTCAGAAATTATTCGCGTTTATACAAATTGTTGGAGGTCTAAGGTAACCTCGGTTTCCGTTAAATACTGTTTTTGGCAAAAAATTTGAAAATTCCAGCAGATAACCCCCACTTGTGGGGTACCAGCGGAAGCGGGACGCCGAGGGCTATATAACTGTATACTAATCGGGGGTAGGCAGGGAACAAAATCTAAAAGTTATGGAATAAAAACTGTGTTTTTGTGTAATTTATTAAAGAAAATGCTAATTATTTTTGTTTGTTGCAGGTCGCGGTCACCGGGGCGAGTGCCGGGAGCGGTTCCAGACTATTATATATCTGTTTAAATCAAAATTTGGTCAAAAATCGGATACTAAAAATTTTAGCTGTCAACGTGCTATGTTAAGTTAAAAATAAAAATGCGAAATGTAGGGAAATGAAATTTTCCGGTCTCCAGGGACGTGGAAGTGTGCCCGAGACACAGATAAATGTGATTTGTGGATGTGGAAATCGAAAACCGCACCCAAATAGGGCTTTTAGTTCAGAAATTATTCGCGTTTATACAAATTGTTGGAGGTCTAAGGTAACCTCGGTTTCCGTTAAATACTGTTTTTGGCAAAAAATTTGAAAATTCCAGCAGATAACCCCCACTTGTGGGGTACCAGCGGAAGCGGGACGCCGAGGGCTATATAACTGTATACTAATCGGGGGTAGGCAGGGAACAAAATCTAAAAGTTATGGAATAAAAACTGTGTTTTTGTGTAATTTATTAAAGAAAATGCTAATTATTTTTGTTTGTTGCAGGTCGCGGTCACCGGGGCGAGTGCCGGGAGCGGTTCCAGACTATTATATATCTGTTTAAATCAAAATTTGGTCAAAAATCGGATACTAAAAATTTTAGCTGTCAACGTGCTATGTTAAGTTAAAAATAAAAATGCGAAATGTAGGGAAATGAAATTTTCCGGTCTCCAGGGACGTGGAAGTGTGCCCGAGACACAGATAAATGTGATTTGTGGATGTGGAAATCGAAAACCGCACCCAAATAGGGCTTTTAGTTCAGAAATTATTCGCGTTTATACAAATTGTTGGAGGTCTAAGGTAACCTCGGTTTCCGTTAAATACTGTTTTTGGCAAAAAATTTGAAAATTCCAGCAGATAACCCCCACTTGTGGGGTACCAGCGGAAGCGGGACGCCGAGGGCTATATAACTGTATACTAATCGGGGGTAGGCAGGGAACAAAATCTAAAAGTTATGGAATAAAAACTGTGTTTTTGTGTAATTTATTAAAGAAAATGCTAATTATTTTTGTTTGTTGCAGGTCGCGGTCACCGGGGCGAGTGCCGGGAGCGGTTCCAGACTATTATATATCTGTTTAAATCAAAATTTGGTCAAAAATCGGATACTAAAAATTTTAGCTGTCAACGTGCTATGTTAAGTTAAAAATAAAAATGCGAAATGTAGGGAAATGAAATTTTCCGGTCTCCAGGGACGTGGAAGTGTGCCCGAGACACAGATAAATGTGATTTGTGGATGTGGAAATCGAAAACCGCACCCAAATAGGGCTTTTAGTTCAGAAATTATTCGCGTTTATACAAATTGTTGGAGGTCTAAGGTAACCTCGGTTTCCGTTAAATACTGTTTTTGGCAAAAAATTTGAAAATTCCAGCAGATAACCCCCACTTGTGGGGTACCAGCGGAAGCGGGACGCCGAGGGCTATATAACTGTATACTAATCGGGGGTAGGCAGGGAACAAAATCTAAAAGTTATGGAATAAAAACTGTGTTTTTGTGTAATTTATTAAAGAAAATGCTAATTATTTTTGTTTGTTGCAGGTCGCGGTCACCGGGGCGAGTGCCGGGAGCGGTTCCAGACTATTATATATCTGTTTAAATCAAAATTTGGTCAAAAATCGGATACTAAAAATTTTAGCTGTCAACGTGCTATGTTAAGTTAAAAATAAAAATGCGAAATGTAGGGAAATGAAATTTTCCGGTCTCCAGGGACGTGGAAGTGTGCCCGAGACACAGATAAATGTGATTTGTGGATGTGGAAATCGAAAACCGCACCCAAATAGGGCTTTTAGTTCAGAAATTATTCGCGTTTATACAAATTGTTGGAGGTCTAAGGTAACCTCGGTTTCCGTTAAATACTGTTTTTGGCAAAAAATTTGAAAATTCCAGCAGATAACCCCCACTTGTGGGGTACCAGCGGAAGCGGGACGCCGAGGGCTATATAACTGTATACTAATCGGGGGTAGGCAGGGAACAAAATCTAAAAGTTATGGAATAAAAACTGTGTTTTTGTGTAATTTATTAAAGAAAATGCTAATTATTTTTGTTTGTTGCAGGTCGCGGTCACCGGGGCGAGTGCCGGGAGCGGTTCCAGACTATTATATATCTGTTTAAATCAAAATTTGGTCAAAAATCGGATACTAAAAATTTTAGCTGTCAACGTGCTATGTTAAGTTAAAAATAAAAATGCGAAATGTAGGGAAATGAAATTTTCCGGTCTCCAGGGACGTGGAAGTGTGCCCGAGACACAGATAAATGTGATTTGTGGATGTGGAAATCGAAAACCGCACCCAAATAGGGCTTTTAGTTCAGAAATTATTCGCGTTTATACAAATTGTTGGAGGTCTAAGGTAACCTCGGTTTCCGTTAAATACTGTTTTTGGCAAAAAATTTGAAAATTCCAGCAGATAACCCCCACTTGTGGGGTACCAGCGGAAGCGGGACGCCGAGGGCTATATAACTGTATACTAATCGGGGGTAGGCAGGGAACAAAATCTAAAAGTTATGGAATAAAAACTGTGTTTTTGTGTAATTTATTAAAGAAAATGCTAATTATTTTTGTTTGTTGCAGGTCGCGGTCACCGGGGCGAGTGCCGGGAGCGGTTCCAGACTATTATATATCTGTTTAAATCAAAATTTGGTCAAAAATCGGATACTAAAAATTTTAGCTGTCAACGTGCTATGTTAAGTTAAAAATAAAAATGCGAAATGTAGGGAAATGAAATTTTCCGGTCTCCAGGGACGTGGAAGTGTGCCCGAGACACAGATAAATGTGATTTGTGGATGTGGAAATCGAAAACCGCACCCAAATAGGGCTTTTAGTTCAGAAATTATTCGCGTTTATACAAATTGTTGGAGGTCTAAGGTAACCTCGGTTTCCGTTAAATACTGTTTTTGGCAAAAAATTTGAAAATTCCAGCAGATAACCCCCACTTGTGGGGTACCAGCGGAAGCGGGACGCCGAGGGCTATATAACTGTATACTAATCGGGGGTAGGCAGGGAACAAAATCTAAAAGTTATGGAATAAAAACTGTGTTTTTGTGTAATTTATTAAAGAAAATGCTAATTATTTTTGTTTGTTGCAGGTCGCGGTCACCGGGGCGAGTGCCGGGAGCGGTTCCAGACTATTATATATCTGTTTAAATCAAAATTTGGTCAAAAATCGGATACTAAAAATTTTAGCTGTCAACGTGCTATGTTAAGTTAAAAATAAAAATGCGAAATGTAGGGAAATGAAATTTTCCGGTCTCCAGGGACGTGGAAGTGTGCCCGAGACACAGATAAATGTGATTTGTGGATGTGGAAATCGAAAACCGCACCCAAATAGGGCTTTTAGTTCAGAAATTATTCGCGTTTATACAAATTGTTGGAGGTCTAAGGTAACCTCGGTTTCCGTTAAATACTGTTTTTGGCAAAAAATTTGAAAATTCCAGCAGATAACCCCCACTTGTGGGGTACCAGCGGAAGCGGGACGCCGAGGGCTATATAACTGTATACTAATCGGGGGTAGGCAGGGAACAAAATCTAAAAGTTATGGAATAAAAACTGTGTTTTTGTGTAATTTATTAAAGAAAATGCTAATTATTTTTGTTTGTTGCAGGTCGCGGTCACCGGGGCGAGTGCCGGGAGCGGTTCCAGACTATTATATATCTGTTTAAATCAAAATTTGGTCAAAAATCGGATACTAAAAATTTTAGCTGTCAACGTGCTATGTTAAGTTAAAAATAAAAATGCGAAATGTAGGGAAATGAAATTTTCCGGTCTCCAGGGACGTGGAAGTGTGCCCGAGACACAGATAAATGTGATTTGTGGATGTGGAAATCGAAAACCGCACCCAAATAGGGCTTTTAGTTCAGAAATTATTCGCGTTTATACAAATTGTTGGAGGTCTAAGGTAACCTCGGTTTCCGTTAAATACTGTTTTTGGCAAAAAATTTGAAAATTCCAGCAGATAACCCCCACTTGTGGGGTACCAGCGGAAGCGGGACGCCGAGGGCTATATAACTGTATACTAATCGGGGGTAGGCAGGGAACAAAATCTAAAAGTTATGGAATAAAAACTGTGTTTTTGTGTAATTTATTAAAGAAAATGCTAATTATTTTTGTTTGTTGCAGGTCGCGGTCACCGGGGCGAGTGCCGGGAGCGGTTCCAGACTATTATATATCTGTTTAAATCAAAATTTGGTCAAAAATCGGATACTAAAAATTTTAGCTGTCAACGTGCTATGTTAAGTTAAAAATAAAAATGCGAAATGTAGGGAAATGAAATTTTCCGGTCTCCAGGGACGTGGAAGTGTGCCCGAGACACAGATAAATGTGATTTGTGGATGTGGAAATCGAAAACCGCACCCAAATAGGGCTTTTAGTTCAGAAATTATTCGCGTTTATACAAATTGTTGGAGGTCTAAGGTAACCTCGGTTTCCGTTAAATACTGTTTTTGGCAAAAAATTTGAAAATTCCAGCAGATAACCCCCACTTGTGGGGTACCAGCGGAAGCGGGACGCCGAGGGCTATATAACTGTATACTAATCGGGGGTAGGCAGGGAACAAAATCTAAAAGTTATGGAATAAAAACTGTGTTTTTGTGTAATTTATTAAAGAAAATGCTAATTATTTTTGTTTGTTGCAGGTCGCGGTCACCGGGGCGAGTGCCGGGAGCGGTTCCAGACTATTATATATCTGTTTAAATCAAAATTTGGTCAAAAATCGGATACTAAAAATTTTAGCTGTCAACGTGCTATGTTAAGTTAAAAATAAAAATGCGAAATGTAGGGAAATGAAATTTTCCGGTCTCCAGGGACGTGGAAGTGTGCCCGAGACACAGATAAATGTGATTTGTGGATGTGGAAATCGAAAACCGCACCCAAATAGGGCTTTTAGTTCAGAAATTATTCGCGTTTATACAAATTGTTGGAGGTCTAAGGTAACCTCGGTTTCCGTTAAATACTGTTTTTGGCAAAAAATTTGAAAATTCCAGCAGATAACCCCCACTTGTGGGGTACCAGCGGAAGCGGGACGCCGAGGGCTATATAACTGTATACTAATCGGGGGTAGGCAGGGAACAAAATCTAAAAGTTATGGAATAAAAACTGTGTTTTTGTGTAATTTATTAAAGAAAATGCTAATTATTTTTGTTTGTTGCAGGTCGCGGTCACCGGGGCGAGTGCCGGGAGCGGTTCCAGACTATTATATATCTGTTTAAATCAAAATTTGGTCAAAAATCGGATACTAAAAATTTTAGCTGTCAACGTGCTATGTTAAGTTAAAAATAAAAATGCGAAATGTAGGGAAATGAAATTTTCCGGTCTCCAGGGACGTGGAAGTGTGCCCGAGACACAGATAAATGTGATTTGTGGATGTGGAAATCGAAAACCGCACCCAAATAGGGCTTTTAGTTCAGAAATTATTCGCGTTTATACAAATTGTTGGAGGTCTAAGGTAACCTCGGTTTCCGTTAAATACTGTTTTTGGCAAAAAATTTGAAAATTCCAGCAGATAACCCCCACTTGTGGGGTACCAGCGGAAGCGGGACGCCGAGGGCTATATAACTGTATACTAATCGGGGGTAGGCAGGGAACAAAATCTAAAAGTTATGGAATAAAAACTGTGTTTTTGTGTAATTTATTAAAGAAAATGCTAATTATTTTTGTTTGTTGCAGGTCGCGGTCACCGGGGCGAGTGCCGGGAGCGGTTCCAGACTATTATATATCTGTTTAAATCAAAATTTGGTCAAAAATCGGATACTAAAAATTTTAGCTGTCAACGTGCTATGTTAAGTTAAAAATAAAAATGCGAAATGTAGGGAAATGAAATTTTCCGGTCTCCAGGGACGTGGAAGTGTGCCCGAGACACAGATAAATGTGATTTGTGGATGTGGAAATCGAAAACCGCACCCAAATAGGGCTTTTAGTTCAGAAATTATTCGCGTTTATACAAATTGTTGGAGGTCTAAGGTAACCTCGGTTTCCGTTAAATACTGTTTTTGGCAAAAAATTTGAAAATTCCAGCAGATAACCCCCACTTGTGGGGTACCAGCGGAAGCGGGACGCCGAGGGCTATATAACTGTATACTAATCGGGGGTAGGCAGGGAACAAAATCTAAAAGTTATGGAATAAAAACTGTGTTTTTGTGTAATTTATTAAAGAAAATGCTAATTATTTTTGTTTGTTGCAGGTCGCGGTCACCGGGGCGAGTGCCGGGAGCGGTTCCAGACTATTATATATCTGTTTAAATCAAAATTTGGTCAAAAATCGGATACTAAAAATTTTAGCTGTCAACGTGCTATGTTAAGTTAAAAATAAAAATGCGAAATGTAGGGAAATGAAATTTTCCGGTCTCCAGGGACGTGGAAGTGTGCCCGAGACACAGATAAATGTGATTTGTGGATGTGGAAATCGAAAACCGCACCCAAATAGGGCTTTTAGTTCAGAAATTATTCGCGTTTATACAAATTGTTGGAGGTCTAAGGTAACCTCGGTTTCCGTTAAATACTGTTTTTGGCAAAAAATTTGAAAATTCCAGCAGATAACCCCCACTTGTGGGGTACCAGCGGAAGCGGGACGCCGAGGGCTATATAACTGTATACTAATCGGGGGTAGGCAGGGAACAAAATCTAAAAGTTATGGAATAAAAACTGTGTTTTTGTGTAATTTATTAAAGAAAATGCTAATTATTTTTGTTTGTTGCAGGTCGCGGTCACCGGGGCGAGTGCCGGGAGCGGTTCCAGACTATTATATATCTGTTTAAATCAAAATTTGGTCAAAAATCGGATACTAAAAATTTTAGCTGTCAACGTGCTATGTTAAGTTAAAAATAAAAATGCGAAATGTAGGGAAATGAAATTTTCCGGTCTCCAGGGACGTGGAAGTGTGCCCGAGACACAGATAAATGTGATTTGTGGATGTGGAAATCGAAAACCGCACCCAAATAGGGCTTTTAGTTCAGAAATTATTCGCGTTTATACAAATTGTTGGAGGTCTAAGGTAACCTCGGTTTCCGTTAAATACTGTTTTTGGCAAAAAATTTGAAAATTCCAGCAGATAACCCCCACTTGTGGGGTACCAGCGGAAGCGGGACGCCGAGGGCTATATAACTGTATACTAATCGGGGGTAGGCAGGGAACAAAATCTAAAAGTTATGGAATAAAAACTGTGTTTTTGTGTAATTTATTAAAGAAAATGCTAATTATTTTTGTTTGTTGCAGGTCGCGGTCACCGGGGCGAGTGCCGGGAGCGGTTCCAGACTATTATATATCTGTTTAAATCAAAATTTGGTCAAAAATCGGATACTAAAAATTTTAGCTGTCAACGTGCTATGTTAAGTTAAAAATAAAAATGCGAAATGTAGGGAAATGAAATTTTCCGGTCTCCAGGGACGTGGAAGTGTGCCCGAGACACAGATAAATGTGATTTGTGGATGTGGAAATCGAAAACCGCACCCAAATAGGGCTTTTAGTTCAGAAATTATTCGCGTTTATACAAATTGTTGGAGGTCTTTTTTTTTTTTTTTTTTTTTTTTTTTTTTTGCGTGTGGAAATCCTCATGGACATCCGCCGCCTGGGAAAGGCGGCGGGGTGTGTCGGACTCCACCCAGAATGGGTGACCTACCGACTAAAACCACACGGGTGTTTCGCCTCACCACTTTTTTGCTGGGGTTACGGGAGCGAGAATTCATTCATCCGCGACAAGGTCTAAGGTAACCTCGGTTTCCGTTAAATACTGTTTTTGGCAAAAAATTTGAAAATTCCAGCAGATAACCCCCACTTGTGGGGTACCAGCGGAAGCGGGACGCCGAGGGCTATATAACTGTATACTAATCGGGGGTAGGCAGGGAACAAAATCTAAAAGTTATGGAATAAAAACTGTGTTTTTGTGTAATTTATTAAAGAAAATGCTAATTATTTTTGTTTGTTGCAGGTCGCGGTCACCGGGGCGAGTGCCGGGAGCGGTTCCAGACTATTATATATCTGTTTAAATCAAAATTTGGTCAAAAATCGGATACTAAAAATTTTAGCTGTCAACGTGCTATGTTAAGTTAAAAATAAAAATGCGAAATGTAGGGAAATGAAATTTTCCGGTCTCCAGGGACGTGGAAGTGTGCCCGAGACACAGATAAATGTGATTTGTGGATGTGGAAATCGAAAACCGCACCCAAATAGGGCTTTTAGTTCAGAAATTATTCGCGTTTATACAAATTGTTGGAGGTCTAAGGTAACCTCGGTTTCCGTTAAATACTGTTTTTGGCAAAAAATTTGAAAATTCCAGCAGATAACCCCCACTTGTGGGGTACCAGCGGAAGCGGGACGCCGAGGGCTATATAACTGTATACTAATCGGGGGTAGGCAGGGAACAAAATCTAAAAGTTATGGAATAAAAACTGTGTTTTTGTGTAATTTATTAAAGAAAATGCTAATTATTTTTGTTTGTTGCAGGTCGCGGTCACCGGGGCGAGTGCCGGGAGCGGTTCCAGACTATTATATATCTGTTTAAATCAAAATTTGGTCAAAAATCGGATACTAAAAATTTTAGCTGTCAACGTGCTATGTTAAGTTAAAAATAAAAATGCGAAATGTAGGGAAATGAAATTTTCCGGTCTCCAGGGACGTGGAAGTGTGCCCGAGACACAGATAAATGTGATTTGTGGATGTGGAAATCGAAAACCGCACCCAAATAGGGCTTTTAGTTCAGAAATTATTCGCGTTTATACAAATTGTTGGAGGTCTAAGGTAACCTCGGTTTCCGTTAAATACTGTTTTTGGCAAAAAATTTGAAAATTCCAGCAGATAACCCCCACTTGTGGGGTACCAGCGGAAGCGGGACGCCGAGGGCTATATAACTGTATACTAATCGGGGGTAGGCAGGGAACAAAATCTAAAAGTTATGGAATAAAAACTGTGTTTTTGTGTAATTTATTAAAGAAAATGCTAATTATTTTTGTTTGTTGCAGGTCGCGGTCACCGGGGCGAGTGCCGGGAGCGGTTCCAGACTATTATATATCTGTTTAAATCAAAATTTGGTCAAAAATCGGATACTAAAAATTTTAGCTGTCAACGTGCTATGTTAAGTTAAAAATAAAAATGCGAAATGTAGGGAAATGAAATTTTCCGGTCTCCAGGGACGTGGAAGTGTGCCCGAGACACAGATAAATGTGATTTGTGGATGTGGAAATCGAAAACCGCACCCAAATAGGGCTTTTAGTTCAGAAATTATTCGCGTTTATACAAATTGTTGGAGGTCTAAGGTAACCTCGGTTTCCGTTAAATACTGTTTTTGGCAAAAAATTTGAAAATTCCAGCAGATAACCCCCACTTGTGGGGTACCAGCGGAAGCGGGACGCCGAGGGCTATATAACTGTATACTAATCGGGGGTAGGCAGGGAACAAAATCTAAAAGTTATGGAATAAAAACTGTGTTTTTGTGTAATTTATTAAAGAAAATGCTAATTATTTTTGTTTGTTGCAGGTCGCGGTCACCGGGGCGAGTGCCGGGAGCGGTTCCAGACTATTATATATCTGTTTAAATCAAAATTTGGTCAAAAATCGGATACTAAAAATTTTAGCTGTCAACGTGCTATGTTAAGTTAAAAATAAAAATGCGAAATGTAGGGAAATGAAATTTTCCGGTCTCCAGGGACGTGGAAGTGTGCCCGAGACACAGATAAATGTGATTTGTGGATGTGGAAATCGAAAACCGCACCCAAATAGGGCTTTTAGTTCAGAAATTATTCGCGTTTATACAAATTGTTGGAGGTCTAAGGTAACCTCGGTTTCCGTTAAATACTGTTTTTGGCAAAAAATTTGAAAATTCCAGCAGATAACCCCCACTTGTGGGGTACCAGCGGAAGCGGGACGCCGAGGGCTATATAACTGTATACTAATCGGGGGTAGGCAGGGAACAAAATCTAAAAGTTATGGAATAAAAACTGTGTTTTTGTGTAATTTATTAAAGAAAATGCTAATTATTTTTGTTTGTTGCAGGTCGCGGTCACCGGGGCGAGTGCCGGGAGCGGTTCCAGACTATTATATATCTGTTTAAATCAAAATTTGGTCAAAAATCGGATACTAAAAATTTTAGCTGTCAACGTGCTATGTTAAGTTAAAAATAAAAATGCGAAATGTAGGGAAATGAAATTTTCCGGTCTCCAGGGACGTGGAAGTGTGCCCGAGACACAGATAAATGTGATTTGTGGATGTGGAAATCGAAAACCGCACCCAAATAGGGCTTTTAGTTCAGAAATTATTCGCGTTTATACAAATTGTTGGAGGTCTAAGGTAACCTCGGTTTCCGTTAAATACTGTTTTTGGCAAAAAATTTGAAAATTCCAGCAGATAACCCCCACTTGTGGGGTACCAGCGGAAGCGGGACGCCGAGGGCTATATAACTGTATACTAATCGGGGGTAGGCAGGGAACAAAATCTAAAAGTTATGGAATAAAAACTGTGTTTTTGTGTAATTTATTAAAGAAAATGCTAATTATTTTTGTTTGTTGCAGGTCGCGGTCACCGGGGCGAGTGCCGGGAGCGGTTCCAGACTATTATATATCTGTTTAAATCAAAATTTGGTCAAAAATCGGATACTAAAAATTTTAGCTGTCAACGTGCTATGTTAAGTTAAAAATAAAAATGCGAAATGTAGGGAAATGAAATTTTCCGGTCTCCAGGGACGTGGAAGTGTGCCCGAGACACAGATAAATGTGATTTGTGGATGTGGAAATCGAAAACCGCACCCAAATAGGGCTTTTAGTTCAGAAATTATTCGCGTTTATACAAATTGTTGGAGGTCTAAGGTAACCTCGGTTTCCGTTAAATACTGTTTTTGGCAAAAAATTTGAAAATTCCAGCAGATAACCCCCACTTGTGGGGTACCAGCGGAAGCGGGACGCCGAGGGCTATATAACTGTATACTAATCGGGGGTAGGCAGGGAACAAAATCTAAAAGTTATGGAATAAAAACTGTGTTTTTGTGTAATTTATTAAAGAAAATGCTAATTATTTTTGTTTGTTGCAGGTCGCGGTCACCGGGGCGAGTGCCGGGAGCGGTTCCAGACTATTATATATCTGTTTAAATCAAAATTTGGTCAAAAATCGGATACTAAAAATTTTAGCTGTCAACGTGCTATGTTAAGTTAAAAATAAAAATGCGAAATGTAGGGAAATGAAATTTTCCGGTCTCCAGGGACGTGGAAGTGTGCCCGAGACACAGATAAATGTGATTTGTGGATGTGGAAATCGAAAACCGCACCCAAATAGGGCTTTTAGTTCAGAAATTATTCGCGTTTATACAAATTGTTGGAGGTCTAAGGTAACCTCGGTTTCCGTTAAATACTGTTTTTGGCAAAAAATTTGAAAATTCCAGCAGATAACCCCCACTTGTGGGGTACCAGCGGAAGCGGGACGCCGAGGGCTATATAACTGTATACTAATCGGGGGTAGGCAGGGAACAAAATCTAAAAGTTATGGAATAAAAACTGTGTTTTTGTGTAATTTATTAAAGAAAATGCTAATTATTTTTGTTTGTTGCAGGTCGCGGTCACCGGGGCGAGTGCCGGGAGCGGTTCCAGACTATTATATATCTGTTTAAATCAAAATTTGGTCAAAAATCGGATACTAAAAATTTTAGCTGTCAACGTGCTATGTTAAGTTAAAAATAAAAATGCGAAATGTAGGGAAATGAAATTTTCCGGTCTCCAGGGACGTGGAAGTGTGCCCGAGACACAGATAAATGTGATTTGTGGATGTGGAAATCGAAAACCGCACCCAAATAGGGCTTTTAGTTCAGAAATTATTCGCGTTTATACAAATTGTTGGAGGTCTAAGGTAACCTCGGTTTCCGTTAAATACTGTTTTTGGCAAAAAATTTGAAAATTCCAGCAGATAACCCCCACTTGTGGGGTACCAGCGGAAGCGGGACGCCGAGGGCTATATAACTGTATACTAATCGGGGGTAGGCAGGGAACAAAATCTAAAAGTTATGGAATAAAAACTGTGTTTTTGTGTAATTTATTAAAGAAAATGCTAATTATTTTTGTTTGTTGCAGGTCGCGGTCACCGGGGCGAGTGCCGGGAGCGGTTCCAGACTATTATATATCTGTTTAAATCAAAATTTGGTCAAAAATCGGATACTAAAAATTTTAGCTGTCAACGTGCTATGTTAAGTTAAAAATAAAAATGCGAAATGTAGGGAAATGAAATTTTCCGGTCTCCAGGGACGTGGAAGTGTGCCCGAGACACAGATAAATGTGATTTGTGGATGTGGAAATCGAAAACCGCACCCAAATAGGGCTTTTAGTTCAGAAATTATTCGCGTTTATACAAATTGTTGGAGGTCTAAGGTAACCTCGGTTTCCGTTAAATACTGTTTTTGGCAAAAAATTTGAAAATTCCAGCAGATAACCCCCACTTGTGGGGTACCAGCGGAAGCGGGACGCCGAGGGCTATATAACTGTATACTAATCGGGGGTAGGCAGGGAACAAAATCTAAAAGTTATGGAATAAAAACTGTGTTTTTGTGTAATTTATTAAAGAAAATGCTAATTATTTTTGTTTGTTGCAGGTCGCGGTCACCGGGGCGAGTGCCGGGAGCGGTTCCAGACTATTATATATCTGTTTAAATCAAAATTTGGTCAAAAATCGGATACTAAAAATTTTAGCTGTCAACGTGCTATGTTAAGTTAAAAATAAAAATGCGAAATGTAGGGAAATGAAATTTTCCGGTCTCCAGGGACGTGGAAGTGTGCCCGAGACACAGATAAATGTGATTTGTGGATGTGGAAATCGAAAACCGCACCCAAATAGGGCTTTTAGTTCAGAAATTATTCGGTTAGGTTAGGTTAGGTTAGGTTAGGTTAGGTTAGGTTAGGTTAGGTTAGGTTAGGTTAGGTTAGGTTAGGTTAGGTTAGGTTAGGTTAGGTTAGGTTAGGTTAGGTTAGGTTAGGTTAGGTTAGGTTAGGTTAGGTTAGGTTAGGTTAGGTTAGGTTAGGTTAGGTTAGGTTAGGTTAGGTTAGGTTAGGTTAGGTTAGGTTAGGTTAGGTTAGGTTAGGTTAGGTTAGGTTAGGTTAGGTTAGGTTAGGTTAGGTTAGGTTAGGTTAGGTTAGGTTAGGTTAGGTTAGGTTAGGTTAGGTTAGGTTAGGTTAGGTTAGGTTAGGTTAGGTTAGGTTAGGTTAGGTTAGGTTAGGTTAGGTTAGGTTAGGTTAGGTTAGGTTAGGTTAGGTTAGGTTAGGTTAGGTTAGGTTAGGTTAGGTTAGGTTAGGTTAGGTTAGGTTAGGTTAGGTTAGGTTAGGTTAGGTTAGGTTAGGTTAGGTTAGGTTAGGTTAGGTTAGGTTAGGTTAGGTTAGGTTAGGTTAGGTTAGGTTAGGTTAGGTTAGGTTAGGTTAGGTTAGGTTAGGTTAGGTTAGGTTAGGTTAGGTTAGGTTAGGTTAGGTTAGGTTAGGTTAGGTTAGGTTAGGTTAGGTTAGGTTAGGTTAGGTTAGGTTAGGTTAGGTTAGGTTAGGTTAGGTTAGGTTAGGTTAGGTTAGGTTAGGTTAGGTTAGGTTAGGTTAGGTTAGGTTAGGTTAGGTTAGGTTAGGTTAGGTTAGGTTAGGTTAGGTTAGGTTAGGTTAGGTTAGGTTAGGTTAGGTTAGGTTAGGTTAGGTTAGGTTAGGTTAGGTTAGGTTAGGTTAGGTTAGGTTAGGTTAGGTTAGGTTAGGTTAGGTTAGGTTAGGTTAGGTTAGGTTAGGTTAGGTTAGGTTAGGTTAGGTTAGGTTAGGTTAGGTTAGGTTAGGTTAGGTTAGGTTAGGTTAGGTTAGGTTAGGTTAGGTTAGGTTAGGTTAGGTTAGGTTAGGTTAGGTTAGGTTAGGTTAGGTTAGGTTAGGTTAGGTTAGGTTAGGTTAGGTTAGGTTAGGTTAGGTTAGGTTAGGTTAGGTTAGGTTAGGTTAGGTTAGGTTAGGTTAGGTTAGGTTAGGTTAGGTTAGGTTAGGTTAGGTTAGGTTAGGTTAGGTTAGGTTAGGTTAGGTTAGGTTAGGTTAGGTTAGGTTAGGTTAGGTTAGGTTAGGTTAGGTTAGGTTAGGTTAGGTTAGGTTAGGTTAGGTTAGGTTAGGTTAGGTTAGGTTAGGTTAGGTTAGGTTAGGTTAGGTTAGGTTAGGTTAGGTTAGGTTAGGTTAGGTTAGGTTAGGTTAGGTTAGGTTAGGTTAGGTTAGGTTAGGTTAGGTTAGGTTAGGTTAGGTTAGGTTAGGTTAGGTTAGGTTAGGTTAGGTTAGGTTAGGTTAGGTTAGGTTAGGTTAGGTTAGGTTAGGTTAGGTTAGGTTAGGTTAGGTTAGGTTAGGTTAGGTTAGGTTAGGTTAGGTTAGGTTAGGTTAGGTTAGGTTAGGTTAGGTTAGGTTAGGTTAGGTTAGGTTAGGTTAGGTTAGGTTAGGTTAGGTTAGGTTAGGTTAGGTTAGGTTAGGTTAGGTTAGGTTAGGTTAGGTTAGGTTAGGTTAGGTTAGGTTAGGTTAGGTTAGGTTAGGTTAGGTTAGGTTAGGTTAGGTTAGGTTAGGTTAGGTTAGGTTAGGTTAGGTTAGGTTAGGTTAGGTTAGGTTAGGTTAGGTTAGGTTAGGTTAGGTTAGGTTAGGTTAGGTTAGGTTAGGTTAGGTTAGGTTAGGTTAGGTTAGGTTAGGTTAGGTTAGGTTAGGTTAGGTTAGGTTAGGTTAGGTTAGGTTAGGTTAGGTTAGGTTAGGTTAGGTTAGGTTAGGTTAGGTTAGGTTAGGTTAGGTTAGGTTAGGTTAGGTTAGGTTAGGTTAGGTTAGGTTAGGTTAGGTTAGGTTAGGTTAGGTTAGGTTAGGTTAGGTTAGGTTAGGTTAGGTTAGGTTAGGTTAGGTTAGGTTAGGTTAGGTTAGGTTAGGTTAGGTTAGGTTAGGTTAGGTTAGGTTAGGTTAGGTTAGGTTAGGTTAGGTTAGGTTAGGTTAGGTTAGGTTAGGTTAGGTTAGGTTAGGTTAGGTTAGGTTAGGTTAGGTTAGGTTAGGTTAGGTTAGGTTAGGTTAGGTTAGGTTAGGTTAGGTTAGGTTAGGTTAGGTTAGGTTAGGTTAGGTTAGGTTAGGTTAGGTTAGGTTAGGTTAGGTTAGGTTAGGTTAGGTTAGGTTAGGTTAGGTTAGGTTAGGTTAGGTTAGGTTAGGTTAGGTTAGGTTAGGTTAGGTTAGGTTAGGTTAGGTTAGGTTAGGTTAGGTTAGGTTAGGTTAGGTTAGGTTAGGTTAGGTTAGGTTAGGTTAGGTTAGGTTAGGTTAGGTTAGGTTAGGTTAGGTTAGGTTAGGTTAGGTTAGGTTAGGTTAGGTTAGGTTAGGTTAGGTTAGGTTAGGTTAGGTTAGGTTAGGTTAGGTTAGGTTAGGTTAGGTTAGGTTAGGTTAGGTTAGGTTAGGTTAGGTTAGGTTAGGTTAGGTTAGGTTAGGTTAGGTTAGGTTAGGTTAGGTTAGGTTAGGTTAGGTTAGGTTAGGTTAGGTTAGGTTAGGTTAGGTTAGGTTAGGTTAGGTTAGGTTAGGTTAGGTTAGGTTAGGTTAGGTTAGGTTAGGTTAGGTTAGGTTAGGTTAGGTTAGGTTAGGTTAGGTTAGGTTAGGTTAGGTTAGGTTAGGTTAGGTTAGGTTAGGTTAGGTTAGGTTAGGTTAGGTTAGGTTAGGTTAGGTTAGGTTAGGTTAGGTTAGGTTAGGTTAGGTTAGGTTAGGTTAGGTTAGGTTAGGTTAGGTTAGGTTAGGTTAGGTTAGGTTAGGTTAGGTTAGGTTAGGTTAGGTTAGGTTAGGTTAGGTTAGGTTAGGTTAGGTTAGGTTAGGTTAGGTTAGGTTAGGTTAGGTTAGGTTAGGTTAGGTTAGGTTAGGTTAGGTTAGGTTAGGTTAGGTTAGGTTAGGTTAGGTTAGGTTAGGTTAGGTTAGGTTAGGTTAGGTTAGGTTAGGTTAGGTTAGGTTAGGTTAGGTTAGGTTAGGTTAGGTTAGGTTAGGTTAGGTTAGGTTAGGTTAGGTTAGGTTAGGTTAGGTTAGGTTAGGTTAGGTTAGGTTAGGTTAGGTTAGGTTAGGTTAGGTTAGGTTAGGTTAGGTTAGGTTAGGTTAGGTTAGGTTAGGTTAGGTTAGGTTAGGTTAGGTTAGGTTAGGTTAGGTTAGGTTAGGTTAGGTTAGGTTAGGTTAGGTTAGGTTAGGTTAGGTTAGGTTAGGTTAGGTTAGGTTAGGTTAGGTTAGGTTAGGTTAGGTTAGGTTAGGTTAGGTTAGGTTAGGTTAGGTTAGGTTAGGTTAGGTTAGGTTAGGTTAGGTTAGGTTAGGTTAGGTTAGGTTAGGTTAGGTTAGGTTAGGTTAGGTTAGGTTAGGTTAGGTTAGGTTAGGTTAGGTTAGGTTAGGTTAGGTTAGGTTAGGTTAGGTTAGGTTAGGTTAGGTTAGGTTAGGTTAGGTTAGGTTAGGTTAGGTTAGGTTAGGTTAGGTTAGGTTAGGTTAGGTTAGGTTAGGTTAGGTTAGGTTAGGTTAGGTTAGGTTAGGTTAGGTTAGGTTAGGTTAGGTTAGGTTAGGTTAGGTTAGGTTAGGTTAGGTTAGGTTAGGTTAGGTTAGGTTAGGTTAGGTTAGGTTAGGTTAGGTTAGGTTAGGTTAGGTTAGGTTAGGTTAGGTTAGGTTAGGTTAGGTTAGGTTAGGTTAGGTTAGGTTAGGTTAGGTTAGGTTAGGTTAGGTTAGGTTAGGTTAGGTTAGGTTAGGTTAGGTTAGGTTAGGTTAGGTTAGGTTAGGTTAGGTTAGGTTAGGTTAGGTTAGGTTAGGTTAGGTTAGGTTAGGTTAGGTTAGGTTAGGTTAGGTTAGGTTAGGTTAGGTTAGGTTAGGTTAGGTTAGGTTAGGTTAGGTTAGGTTAGGTTAGGTTAGGTTAGGTTAGGTTAGGTTAGGTTAGGTTAGGTTAGGTTAGGTTAGGTTAGGTTAGGTTAGGTTAGGTTAGGTTAGGTTAGGTTAGGTTAGGTTAGGTTAGGTTAGGTTAGGTTAGGTTAGGTTAGGTTAGGTTAGGTTAGGTTAGGTTAGGTTAGGTTAGGTTAGGTTAGGTTAGGTTAGGTTAGGTTAGGTTAGGTTAGGTTAGGTTAGGTTAGGTTAGGTTAGGTTAGGTTAGGTTAGGTTAGGTTAGGTTAGGTTAGGTTAGGTTAGGTTAGGTTAGGTTAGGTTAGGTTAGGTTAGGTTAGGTTAGGTTAGGTTAGGTTAGGTTAGGTTAGGTTAGGTTAGGTTAGGTTAGGTTAGGTTAGGTTAGGTTAGGTTAGGTTAGGTTAGGTTAGGTTAGGTTAGGTTAGGTTAGGTTAGGTTAGGTTAGGTTAGGTTAGGTTAGGTTAGGTTAGGTTAGGTTAGGTTAGGTTAGGTTAGGTTAGGTTAGGTTAGGTTAGGTTAGGTTAGGTTAGGTTAGGTTAGGTTAGGTTAGGTTAGGTTAGGTTAGGTTAGGTTAGGTTAGGTTAGGTTAGGTTAGGTTAGGTTAGGTTAGGTTAGGTTAGGTTAGGTTAGGTTAGGTTAGGTTAGGTTAGGTTAGGTTAGGTTAGGTTAGGTTAGGTTAGGTTAGGTTAGGTTAGGTTAGGTTAGGTTAGGTTAGGTTAGGTTAGGTTAGGTTAGGTTAGGTTAGGTTAGGTTAGGTTAGGTTAGGTTAGGTTAGGTTAGGTTAGGTTAGGTTAGGTTAGGTTAGGTTAGGTTAGGTTAGGTTAGGTTAGGTTAGGTTAGGTTAGGTTAGGTTAGGTTAGGTTAGGTTAGGTTAGGTTAGGTTAGGTTAGGTTAGGTTAGGTTAGGTTAGGTTAGGTTAGGTTAGGTTAGGTTAGGTTAGGTTAGGTTAGGTTAGGTTAGGTTAGGTTAGGTTAGGTTAGGTTAGGTTAGGTTAGGTTAGGTTAGGTTAGGTTAGGTTAGGTTAGGTTAGGTTAGGTTAGGTTAGGTTAGGTTAGGTTAGGTTAGGTTAGGTTAGGTTAGGTTAGGTTAGGTTAGGTTAGGTTAGGTTAGGTTAGGTTAGGTTAGGTTAGGTTAGGTTAGGTTAGGTTAGGTTAGGTTAGGTTAGGTTAGGTTAGGTTAGGTTAGGTTAGGTTAGGTTAGGTTAGGTTAGGTTAGGTTAGGTTAGGTTAGGTTAGGTTAGGTTAGGTTAGGTTAGGTTAGGTTAGGTTAGGTTAGGTTAGGTTAGGTTAGGTTAGGTTAGGTTAGGTTAGGTTAGGTTAGGTTAGGTTAGGTTAGGTTAGGTTAGGTTAGGTTAGGTTAGGTTAGGTTAGGTTAGGTTAGGTTAGGTTAGGTTAGGTTAGGTTAGGTTAGGTTAGGTTAGGTTAGGTTAGGTTAGGTTAGGTTAGGTTAGGTTAGGTTAGGTTAGGTTAGGTTAGGTTAGGTTAGGTTAGGTTAGGTTAGGTTAGGTTAGGTTAGGTTAGGTTAGGTTAGGTTAGGTTAGGTTAGGTTAGGTTAGGTTAGGTTAGGTTAGGTTAGGTTAGGTTAGGTTAGGTTAGGTTAGGTTAGGTTAGGTTAGGTTAGGTTAGGTTAGGTTAGGTTAGGTTAGGTTAGGTTAGGTTAGGTTAGGTTAGGTTAGGTTAGGTTAGGTTAGGTTAGGTTAGGTTAGGTTAGGTTAGGTTAGGTTAGGTTAGGTTAGGTTAGGTTAGGTTAGGTTAGGTTAGGTTAGGTTAGGTTAGGTTAGGTTAGGTTAGGTTAGGTTAGGTTAGGTTAGGTTAGGTTAGGTTAGGTTAGGTTAGGTTAGGTTAGGTTAGGTTAGGTTAGGTTAGGTTAGGTTAGGTTAGGTTAGGTTAGGTTAGGTTAGGTTAGGTTAGGTTAGGTTAGGTTAGGTTAGGTTAGGTTAGGTTAGGTTAGGTTAGGTTAGGTTAGGTTAGGTTAGGTTAGGTTAGGTTAGGTTAGGTTAGGTTAGGTTAGGTTAGGTTAGGTTAGGTTAGGTTAGGTTAGGTTAGGTTAGGTTAGGTTAGGTTAGGTTAGGTTAGGTTAGGTTAGGTTAGGTTAGGTTAGGTTAGGTTAGGTTAGGTTAGGTTAGGTTAGGTTAGGTTAGGTTAGGTTAGGTTAGGTTAGGTTAGGTTAGGTTAGGTTAGGTTAGGTTAGGTTAGGTTAGGTTAGGTTAGGTTAGGTTAGGTTAGGTTAGGTTAGGTTAGGTTAGGTTAGGTTAGGTTAGGTTAGGTTAGGTTAGGTTAGGTTAGGTTAGGTTAGGTTAGGTTAGGTTAGGTTAGGTTAGGTTAGGTTAGGTTAGGTTAGGTTAGGTTAGGTTAGGTTAGGTTAGGTTAGGTTAGGTTAGGTTAGGTTAGGTTAGGTTAGGTTAGGTTAGGTTAGGTTAGGTTAGGTTAGGTTAGGTTAGGTTAGGTTAGGTTAGGTTAGGTTAGGTTAGGTTAGGTTAGGTTAGGTTAGGTTAGGTTAGGTTAGGTTAGGTTAGGTTAGGTTAGGTTAGGTTAGGTTAGGTTAGGTTAGGTTAGGTTAGGTTAGGTTAGGTTAGGTTAGGTTAGGTTAGGTTAGGTTAGGTTAGGTTAGGTTAGGTTAGGTTAGGTTAGGTTAGGTTAGGTTAGGTTAGGTTAGGTTAGGTTAGGTTAGGTTAGGTTAGGTTAGGTTAGGTTAGGTTAGGTTAGGTTAGGTTAGGTTAGGTTAGGTTAGGTTAGGTTAGGTTAGGTTAGGTTAGGTTAGGTTAGGTTAGGTTAGGTTAGGTTAGGTTAGGTTAGGTTAGGTTAGGTTAGGTTAGGTTAGGTTAGGTTAGGTTAGGTTAGGTTAGGTTAGGTTAGGTTAGGTTAGGTTAGGTTAGGTTAGGTTAGGTTAGGTTAGGTTAGGTTAGGTTAGGTTAGGTTAGGTTAGGTTAGGTTAGGTTAGGTTAGGTTAGGTTAGGTTAGGTTAGGTTAGGTTAGGTTAGGTTAGGTTAGGTTAGGTTAGGTTAGGTTAGGTTAGGTTAGGTTAGGTTAGGTTAGGTTAGGTTAGGTTAGGTTAGGTTAGGTTAGGTTAGGTTAGGTTAGGTTAGGTTAGGTTAGGTTAGGTTAGGTTAGGTTAGGTTAGGTTAGGTTAGGTTAGGTTAGGTTAGGTTAGGTTAGGTTAGGTTAGGTTAGGTTAGGTTAGGTTAGGTTAGGTTAGGTTAGGTTAGGTTAGGTTAGGTTAGGTTAGGTTAGGTTAGGTTAGGTTAGGTTAGGTTAGGTTAGGTTAGGTTAGGTTAGGTTAGGTTAGGTTAGGTTAGGTTAGGTTAGGTTAGGTTAGGTTAGGTTAGGTTAGGTTAGGTTAGGTTAGGTTAGGTTAGGTTAGGTTAGGTTAGGTTAGGTTAGGTTAGGTTAGGTTAGGTTAGGTTAGGTTAGGTTAGGTTAGGTTAGGTTAGGTTAGGTTAGGTTAGGTTAGGTTAGGTTAGGTTAGGTTAGGTTAGGTTAGGTTAGGTTAGGTTAGGTTAGGTTAGGTTAGGTTAGGTTAGGTTAGGTTAGGTTAGGTTAGGTTAGGTTAGGTTAGGTTAGGTTAGGTTAGGTTAGGTTAGGTTAGGTTAGGTTAGGTTAGGTTAGGTTAGGTTAGGTTAGGTTAGGTTAGGTTAGGTTAGGTTAGGTTAGGTTAGGTTAGGTTAGGTTAGGTTAGGTTAGGTTAGGTTAGGTTAGGTTAGGTTAGGTTAGGTTAGGTTAGGTTAGGTTAGGTTAGGTTAGGTTAGGTTAGGTTAGGTTAGGTTAGGTTAGGTTAGGTTAGGTTAGGTTAGGTTAGGTTAGGTTAGGTTAGGTTAGGTTAGGTTAGGTTAGGTTAGGTTAGGTTAGGTTAGGTTAGGTTAGGTTAGGTTAGGTTAGGTTAGGTTAGGTTAGGTTAGGTTAGGTTAGGTTAGGTTAGGTTAGGTTAGGTTAGGTTAGGTTAGGTTAGGTTAGGTTAGGTTAGGTTAGGTTAGGTTAGGTTAGGTTAGGTTAGGTTAGGTTAGGTTAGGTTAGGTTAGGTTAGGTTAGGTTAGGTTAGGTTAGGTTAGGTTAGGTTAGGTTAGGTTAGGTTAGGTTAGGTTAGGTTAGGTTAGGTTAGGTTAGGTTAGGTTAGGTTAGGTTAGGTTAGGTTAGGTTAGGTTAGGTTAGGTTAGGTTAGGTTAGGTTAGGTTAGGTTAGGTTAGGTTAGGTTAGGTTAGGTTAGGTTAGGTTAGGTTAGGTTAGGTTAGGTTAGGTTAGGTTAGGTTAGGTTAGGTTAGGTTAGGTTAGGTTAGGTTAGGTTAGGTTAGGTTAGGTTAGGTTAGGTTAGGTTAGGTTAGGTTAGGTTAGGTTAGGTTAGGTTAGGTTAGGTTAGGTTAGGTTAGGTTAGGTTAGGTTAGGTTAGGTTAGGTTAGGTTAGGTTAGGTTAGGTTAGGTTAGGTTAGGTTAGGTTAG
Source organism: Acronicta leporina (assembly GCA_947256265.1). NCBI lineage: Eukaryota > Metazoa > Arthropoda > Insecta > Lepidoptera > Noctuidae > Acronicta > Acronicta leporina. The sequence continues at coordinate 22,997 of CAMYGR010000002.1, forward strand.
GTTAGGTTAGGTTAGGTTAGGTTAGGTTAGGTTAGGTTAGGTTAGGTTAGGTTAGGTTAGGTTAGGTTAGGTTAGGTTAGGTTAGGTTAGGTTAGGTTAGGTTAGGTTAGGTTAGGTTAGGTTAGGTTAGGTTAGGTTAGGTTAGGTTAGGTTAGGTTAGGTTAGGTTAGGTTAGGTTAGGTTAGGTTAGGTTAGGTTAGGTTAGGTTAGGTTAGGTTAGGTTAGGTTAGGTTAGGTTAGGTTAGGTTAGGTTAGGTTAGGTTAGGTTAGGTTAGGTTAGGTTGGTTAGGTTAGGTTAGGTTAGGTTAGGTTAGGTTAGGTTAGGTTAGGTTAGGTTAGGTTAGGTTAGGTTAGGTTAGGTTAGGTTAGGTTAGGTTAGGTTAGGTTAGGTTAGGTTAGGTTAGGTTAGGTTAGGTTAGGTTAGGTTAGGTTAGGTTAGGTTAGGTTAGGTTAGGTTAGGTTAGGTAGGTTAGGTTAGGTTAGGTTAGGTTAGGTTAGGTTAGGTTAGGTTAGGTTAGGTTAGGTTAGGTTAGGTTAG
>OX366542.1:0-15358 GCA_947256265.1 Acronicta leporina
ATTTAAATAGCTTATAAATTAGAGCATAATATTGAAGATATTAAGGAGATATTTTTATCTTTAAATATTTATAAAAAAATTTTTTTATTTTTACAATGAAAATGTAAAGTTTTAATTAAACTATATAAATAAGAAATATTAATGGAGTTTAACCACTAAAAATTAAGTTAGCAGCTTAATTTTAATCTTTATATTTCTTTTTAATTTAATTTAATTGGAATAAATATTCAATTTTATCATTAACAGTGATATACCTCTTTTTGGTTTCAATTAATTGATAAATAAGGAGTTAAATAACTCTTTCTTTTAAGTCGAAATTAAATGCAATATTGCTTCTTATTTATTTAAGATAAATTGAATTTCAATATTTTTTGATTGCAAATCAAATGTTTTATTAATTAAACTATAATCCTAAATTAGTTTGTTCAATTTAATATATTTTGATTTCATTCATGATATAATCCAACTAATAAAATTAATAAAAAGAATAATCTAATAATTGTTCAAGTAAAAAAATTTACTATTTTAAATAGTGGAATTAGGGGAAAAATAAGGGCAATTTCAACATCAAAAATTAAAAAAATTACTGTAATTAGAAAGAAATGTAGAGAAAAAGGAATTCGGGCAGAAGATTTGGGGTCAAATCCACATTCAAATGGTGAGCATTTTTCTCGGTCTGATTGAGTTTTTTTTGATAGGATAATAGAAATTAATATTAAGATATTGGAAATTAATATAATAATTAAAAATATATTTGTTATTAAAATAATTATTTATATTAAATTTTTTAAACTTTTTGATTGGAAGTCAAATATACTAAATATATTATATAAATAATTAATTTCCCCATCAATAAATTGAAATGTAAAGGAATAATCATACTACGTCTACAAAATGTCAATATCATGCTGCTGCTTCAAACCCAAAATGATGGTTTCTTGAAAAGTGGTTATTTAAATGTCGAATTAAACAGATTAAAAGAAATAAAGTTCCAATAATTACATGAAGTCCATGGAATCCTGTTGCTATAAAAAAAGTTGACCCATAAATTCTATCTGCAATAGTAAATGGTGCTTCAAAATATTCATATATTTGAAGTATGGTAAAATATATTCCTAAAATTACTGTGATAAATAATCCTTGGGTTATTTGAGAATTATTATTTCTTATAATTGCATGATGAGCTCATGTAATTGAAACTCCAGATCTAATTAAAATAATTGTATTAAGAAGGGGAATTTGAAATGGATTAAATGGGGTGATTCTTGTAGGGGGTCAAATAGCTCCAATTTCAATATTAGGGGCTAAACTTCTATGGAAAAATGCTCAAAAAAAAGATACAAAAAAAAAAATTTCAGATACAATAAATAAAATTATACCTCATCGAAGACCTTTAGTTACTAATATTGTATGTTTACCTTGATGAGTTCCTTCTCGGCAAATATCTCGTCATCATTGATATATTGTTAAAATAACAATTAAATATCCTAAAATTAATAAATTTATATTAAAATTATGGAATCATTTTACTATTCCAGTAACTAAAACTATTACACCAATAGCTCCAGTAAAAGGTCATGGTCTATAATCTACTAAATGAAATGGATGATTAAAATTTGTTTTCATTAATTTACTTCTCTAGAGTATAATGTTCTTAAAATTGCAATAACATAAGATTGAATAACTGCTACTGCGGATTCTAAAATTAATAATAAAATTTGAACAATAATAAGGATTATAATAAAATAAGATCTTATATTAGGTCCTGTTCCTCTTAAAAGAGTTATTAATAAGTGTCCTGCAATTATATTTGCAGTTAGTCGAACTGCTAAAGTTCCTGGTCGAATAATATTACTAATAGTTTCAATTAATACTATAAATGGTATTAGAATTGTAGGGGTTCCTTGAGGGATTATATGAATAAATATATGTTGAGAGTTATTAATTCAACCATAAATTATAAATCTAAATCATAAAGGTAAAGAAATTGATAACGAAAGTGTTAAGTGGCTTGTACTTGTAAAAATATAAGGAAATAACCCTAAAAAATTATTAAATAAAATAAATGAAAACATTGAAATAAAAATGAATGTTGATCCTTGAAAATAGTTATTTTTTAATAGAGTTTTAAATTCATTATGAAGTTTTATTAAAATAAAATTTCAAAAAAAAAAATGTCGATTTGGGATTAATCAAAATGAATAGGGAATAAATATAATTCCTAATATTGTTCTTACTCAATTAAATGGTAAATTAAATAGATTAGTAGAGGGATCAAAAATTGAAAATAAATTACTTATCATTTTCAATTGAAATTTTTAGATTTAATAATTAAATTATTTTTTTTTATTAATTTTTTTTTTTCAAAAATATAATAATTTATAATATTAAAAATTAAATAAATAAATAAAAAAAATAAAAATGAGATTAATCAATTAATTGGTATTATTTGTGGGATAAAAGAATATTACATTTATTTAGTAATAATTTAAATTTGACATATTTATGTTATTAATTTAACTAATTCTTTATATATATATATATATATATATATATATTTCATTAGAAGTAGTTGCTAAATTACTATTAGATGGTTTAAGAGACCAATACTTGCTTTCAGTCATCTAATGATGAATAATTATTAATTCAATTAATAAAATTTTTAATTGAAATTCTTTCAATTACAATAGGCATAAAACTATGATTAGCCCCACAAATTTCTGAACATTGACCATAAAAAATTCCTGGTCGGTTAATAAAAAAATTAGTTTGATTAAGTCGTCCTGGGTTAGCATCAACTTTGACCCCTAAAGATGGGATTGTTCATGAATGGATAACATCTGTTGCTGTTACTATAATTCGAATTTGATTATTTATAGGGAGAATAATTCGATTATCTACATCTAATAAGCGAAAATTATTTGGTGAGATTTCATTTGAGGGGATTATATATGAATCAAATTCAATATTATGAAAATCTGAATACTCATAACTTCAATATCATTGATGTCCAATTGACTTTAAGGTAATCAGTGGATTATTTAATTCATCTAATAAATATAATAATCGTAATGAAGGTAATGCGATAAAAATTAATGTAATTGCTGGTAAAATAGTTCAAATTAATTCAATTATTTGCCCTTCTAATAAAAGTCGGTTAATATATTTATTAAAAAGTAATCTTAGCATTAAATATCCTACTAAAATTGTAATTATAATAAGAATAATTAATGTATGATCATGAAAAAAGATGATTTGTTCTATAAGGGGTGAAGCTCTATTTTGTAAATTAAAATTAGATCATGTTGCCATTTCTAAAAAAAGGATAGTCCTTTATAAATGGGGTTTAAATCCATTACATATAATCTGCCATATTAGAAGTTACTTAAAATAGGTAGTTCATTATATGAATGTTCTGCTGGGGGTAAATTTTGGTATCATTCAATTGAAGAAGATAAATTTAATGGGAATAAAGCAATTCGTTGATTAATTATAGATTCTCAAATAATAATTAATATAAGTATAACAGCTAATAATGAGATATAGGATCCTAATGATGAAATAATATTTCAAGAAATATATGAATCAGGATAATCTGAATATCGTCGAGGTATTCCTGCTAAACCTAAAAAATGTTGGGGAAAGAAGGTTAAATTTACTCCAATAAATATAATAAAAAATTGAATTTTTAATAAAAATGGATTTATAGATAATCCTGTAAATAATGGGTATCAGTGGATAAATCCTCCTATAATTGCAAATACTGCTCCTATTGATAGTACATAATGAAAATGTGCTACAACATAATATGTATCATGAAGGGTAATATCAATAGAGGAATTTGATAAAATTACTCCAGTTAGTCCCCCTACTGTAAATAAAAATACAAATCCTAGTCTTCATAAAATTGAAGGTGAATATGTAATTTGAGTTCCGTGAAAGGTTGCTAATCATCTAAAAATTTTAATTCCCGTAGGAACAGCAATAATTATAGTTGCTGAGGTGAAGTAGGCTCGAGTGTCAATATCTATACCTACCGTAAATATATGATGAGCTCATACAATAAATCCTAATAATCCAATTGCTAATATAGCATAAATTATTCCTAAACAACCAAATGTTTCTTTTTTTCCTCTTTCTTGAGAAATAATATGGGAGATTATACCAAATCCTGGTAAAATTAAAATATAAACTTCAGGATGCCCAAAAAATCAAAATAAATGTTGGTATAAAATTGGATCTCCTCCCCCAGCAGGGTCAAAGAAGGATGTATTTAAATTACGGTCAGTTAAAAGTATTGTAATAGCACCAGCTAATACAGGTAATGATAATAATAGTAGGAATGCTGTAATTCCTACAGCTCAAATAAATAAAGGTATTTGATCAAATGATAAATTATTTAATCGTATATTAATAATTGTTGTAATAAAATTAATAGCTCCTAAGATTGATGAAATTCCAGCTAAGTGCAATGAAAAAATAGCAAGATCTACAGATCTACCTCCATGAGCAATGTTAGATGAAAGTGGGGGATAAACTGTTCATCCTGTTCCTGCTCCATTTTCTACAATTCTACTTGAAATTAATAAAGTTAAAGATGGGGGAAGAAATCAGAAACTTATATTATTTATTCGTGGGAATGCTATATCTGGTGCTCCTAATATTAAAGGTACAAGTCAATTACCAAATCCTCCAATTATAATAGGTATTACCATAAAAAAAATTATAATAAAAGCATGAGCTGTTACAATAGTATTATAAATTTGATCATCTCCAATTAAAGACCCGGGGGTTCCTAATTCTGCTCGAATTAGTAATCTTAATGAAGTTCCTACTATCCCTGCTCAAATTCCAAAAATAAAATATAATGTTCCAATATCTTTATGATTTGTTGAGTAAATTCATTTTCGCTAAAATAAAATGGCTGAGACATAAGCGATAAATTGTAAATTTATTAACGAGAAATTTCTCTTTTATTAATTTGTCTTGTATTCAATTATGATATAAAATTGCAAATTTTAAGATATAGAAAGGGTTCTATTAAGGCTTAAAGAATTTCTTTATTTATAATTTTGAAGATTATTAGTTTTAATTAACTTAAAACCTTAATAAAAAAAGAAAGTTCTAATAATTATTCCTGTTAAAGAAATGAAAGATAAAAAATTAATTGTTAAAAAATAATTATTCTTAATATTAATTTTTAATCATTTTATTTTAAAATAATTAAATATTAATGAGGAATATGTAATTCGAATATAAAAAAATAGTATAATTAATCTTATTATAATAAAAATAAAAGTTAATAAATATATATTATTATTAATTAAAAAATTAATAATTATTCACTTAGGAAAAAATCCGATAAAAGGGGGTAATCCCCCTAGTGAAAGAAAATTAATAAATAAATTAATTTTAATAAGAAAATTTATATTATTAATAAATAATTGATTAATAAAATATATATTTAAAATATAAAATAATGAACATATAATACTAATTATAAAAGAGTATGTAAAAATATAAAATACTCATAATGTTTCTCTAATTATTATAGAAGCTAATATTCACCCTAAATTATTAATTGAAGAAAATGCTATTAGTTTCCGTAGAGAGGTTTGATTAAGGCCATTAATAGCCCCTACAATAATATTTATAATTATAATAATTAAAATAAAATTTTTATTGAAGTAATATGAAAGTAAAATAATTGGGGTAATTTTTTGTCAAGTTATTAAAATAAAATTATTAAATCAAGATAGCCCTTCTACAATATTAGGGAATCAAAAATGAAAGGGGGTAGATCCTATTTTTATAAGGAGGGAAGAATTTAATATAATAGAAATTAAAGTGTTTATTTCAAAATTTTTTATTAGGGTTATTTTAATTAAGATTACAAATAAAAAATTAATAGAGGCAATAGATTGGGTAAGAAAATATTTCAAGGCTGCTTCTGTTGATAGCAAATTATTTGAGTTAGAAATTAGGGGGATAAATCTAAGTAAATTAATTTCTAATCCAATCCAACATCCAAATCATGAATTTGAGGAAATAGAAATTAGAGTTCTAAAATATAAAATAAATAAAAAAAATATTTTATTTGAGTTTAATAAAAAAAAAATTTAAAATAAGAAATTATTTCTTAGAAGAATTAGAAATTCAAATTTTTATATTTTAGTGTAAGATGCACAATAGTTTTTGATATTATTAGATATAGTTTAATTCTATAAAATATAATAAAGGTAATTATAATTTACTTAATTTATCCTATCAGAATAATCCTTTAATCAGGCACTTTATTTTTAAAAAAAAGGTGATTCCTTTATAGTTGGGGTATGAACCCAAAAGCTTTATTTAGCTTATTTTTAATTTATTATTATTATTATTATAATAAGAATTATTAATAATGGTTTATGTAGTTAATTAAGTAAATTATACTCACATATATATATATATATATATTAATTATTTAATGTATTATTAATTTAAATAATATATTAAATTATTATTTAAATTAAAATTAATTATATTAATATGTTTTAATTTATCATATTATTAATTGTTTAATTCTTAGAATATAGTTTTTAATATGAATATTATAAAAAGGAAAAAAAAAGAAATTATTAAATATTTAATAATAAAAATTAAACATTTAATATATAAAAAAAAAAAAAAAAATTCTATTTAAAAAAATATACATATAAAAAAAAATTATTAGAGTTTAAAAATTTTATTGTAAGTTTATTTTACATATAAATTTTAGTGTTATTTTTAGTTTATTTTAATAATAATTTAATTTTAAGAGTAGTAATTAATATTAAATTATTTAAGAAATTAAGATTTAGTAATATTTAAATTAATAACAAATTTTGTGCCAGCAGTTGCGGTTATACAAAAATTAAATTAAATTTTATTAGTTATTAATAAGTATTTAATTATTTATAATTAAAATTTTAAATTATTAGGTGAAATTTTAATTTAATAAAATTTTATTTTTATAATTATTATTTAATAAATTTTATAAAAAACTAGGATTAGATACCCTATTATTAAAATTTAAAATTTAAAATACTAAAATAGTAGATAATTATTTATTGAAACTTAATTAATTTGGCGGTATTTTAGTTCATTTAGAGGAATCTGTTTAATAATTGATAATCCACGAATAAATTTACTTAATTTATAATTTTGTATATCGTTGTTAAAAAAATATTTTTTTATAAAATTAATATTTTAAAATTATTAAAATAAATTAAATCAGATCAAGATGCAGATTATAATTAAGAATATAATGGATTACAATAAATTTATTTATATGAATATTAATTTGTAAAAATTAATTAAAGGTGGATTTAAATGTAATTTTATTTAATTTAATAAAATGATTAAAAATTGAAATATGTACATATTGCCCGTCGCTTTCATATATTAATAAATTGAAATAAGTCGTAACAAAGTAGAGGTACTGGAAAGTGTTTCTAGAAAGAACAAATTAGAGCTTGAATTGGAAAGTATTTCATTTACATTGAAAAGATATTATAAATTGATTAATTTGAGGGGGAAAAATTAATAAGTTAAATTTAATAAAAGAATTTTTAATATGAATATTTTAATGGGGGTTAAAGTATTATTTTAGAAAAAATTTATTAGTTTATAGTGGATTAGTATTGTGGGAGAATTTTTAAATATTTGAAATATTAATTTTATTAAAAGTAGTTTTAATTTAATGTATCTTGTGTATCAGAGTTTATTAAAAAATTTTTTTAGTTAAAAATTTCTCGAATTTAAAAGAGATAATTAATTAATAAAGTTATTGTAGCATAAATATTTTAAATAATTAATTGGAAATGAGATGTTAATCGTTTTTAAATATATCTAGTTTCTTTAGAAAAAAATTTAATTTTATATTTGAAAAAAAATAATTTAATTAATTAAATTATTTTTTTTTCAAATATTATATTTTAAGGGATAAGCTTTAAATTAAATTTATATAATAAAATTAAAATTTATTGAAAATTATATAATTTATATTGTTAAAAAATTTTAATTTATTATAAATAATTTCATTAAAATTAAAATTTAATTTAATTTTATATTTTTATAGGGGGAAAATAAAAATTTAATTAAATTAGTTATAATGATAAAATTAGTATATAATATTAATATAAAATATTTGTTTTTATAAAATTTAATTAAAAGGAATTCGGCAAATATTTATATTCACTTGTTTATCAAAAACATGTCTTTTTGTATTTAATATAAAGTCTAATCTGCCCACTGATTTTAATTAAAGGGCTGCAGTATTTTGACTGTACAAAGGTAGCATAATCAATAGTCATTTAATTGATGACTTGTATGAAAGATTGGATGAAATATAAACTGTCTCTTAATTATTAATATAAAATTTAATTTTTTAATTAAAAAGTTAAAATAAACTAAAAAGACGAGAAGACCCTATAGAGTTTTATATTTATTTTAATTAAGGTTATTTATAAATTTAATTATTAAAATTAATTTAAATATTTTGTTGGGGTGACAGAAAAATATGTAAAACTTTTTTTAATAATTATTACATTTATAAGTGATTAAATGATCCAATATTATTGATTATAAGAAAAAATTACCTTAGGGATAACAGCGTAATTTTTTTTTTTAGTTCAAATAAGAAAAAGAGTTTGCGACCTCGATGTTGGATTAAGATAAAATTTAAATGCAGAAGTTTAAAATTTTTGATCTGTTCGATCATTAAAATCTTACATGATCTGAGTTCAAACCGGTGTAAGCCAGGTTGGTTTCTATCTTTTAAAAAATAAAATATTTTAGTACGAAAGGATTAAATATTTAAATTAAATTTATATTAATGAATTTTATTAAAAATAAATTATAAATATGTTTTTAATTATTTAATAATATTAATTTTTAATTTGTAGTATATATATATATATATATTAAACTATTTTGGCAGAAAAAATGTAATGATTTTAGAGTTCATTAATATATAATTTAATTATATAGATAGTATATGTTTATTATAGATATTTATATAATTATAATTGGTTTATTAATTTTAATTATTGGGGTTTTAATTGGGGTTGCTTTTTTAGTTTTATTTGAGCGTAAGGTTTTAGGTTATATTCAATTTCGTAAAGGGCCTAATAAAGTTGGGTTAATTGGGATTTTGCAGTCTTTTTCAGATGCTATTAAATTATTTACTAAAGAAACAATTTATCCTAATTTTTCTAATTATTTATGTTATTATTTTTCCCCTATTATTAGATTTATATTATCTTTAATTATTTGGCTATTAATTCCTTATTATTTTAATTTAATTAGTTTTAACTTAGGTATTTTATTTTTTTTATGTGTAACTAGATTGGGAGTTTATAGAGTGATAGTGGCTGGCTGATCTTCTAATTCTAATTATGCTTTATTAGGGGGTTTACGATCAGTAGCTCAAACTATTTCTTATGAAGTTAGATTATCTTTAATTTTAATATCTAGAATTATTTTAATTATAGATTTTAATTTATTAAAATTTTCTTATTATCAGGATATTATTTGATTTTTTTTAATAATAATTCCTTTAAGTTTATGTTGAATAAGATCAAGATTAGCAGAAACTAATCGAACTCCATTTGATTTTGCTGAAGGTGAAAGAGAGTTAGTTTCTGGATTTAATATTGAATATAGAGGTGGTGGATTTGCTTTAATTTTTTTAGCTGAATATTCTAGAATTTTATTTATAAGTTTATTATTTGTTTTATTATATTTAGGAGGGTTTAGTTTAAGAATTATTTTTTATATTAAATTAAGATTAATTTCATTTTTATTTATTTGAGTTCGTGGAACTTTACCTCGATATCGTTATGATAAATTAATATATTTAGCTTGAAAAAGATATTTACCAATTTCTTTAAATTTTTTATTATTTTTTTTAGGTGTTAAAATCTTTTTAATATAAATTAATTTTTTTTTAGTATAAATTAATAGAATTTTATATTCTTTCTTAAGTTTTCAAAACAAATGCTTATTAACAAGCTCATTAATTAATTAAATAAGATATTATCTCAATATTTATTTAAAATTGGGTTAATAATGAAATAGGAAAAATATATAATAGTTAATAGCTGTCCTGTAATAATATAAGGATCTTCTACTGGTCGTGCTCCAATTCAAGTTAATAAAATAATAATATTTACTATTGATCAAAATAATATTTGATTAATTGGGTAAAATTGAATTCCTTGAATTTTTTTATTAAAAGTAAATGGTAAAATAATTAAAATTAAAATAGACATAATTAGTGCAATTACTCCTCCTAATTTATTAGGAATTGATCGTAAGATTGCATATGCAAATAAAAAATACCATTCTGGTTGAATATGGACTGGAGTAACTAGCGGATTAGCCGGAATAAAATTATCTGGGTCTCCTAGTAAATAGGGGTTGGTTAATGTTAAAATGGTTAATAAAAATATTATTGTGATAAATCCAATTAGATCTTTAAAGGTAAAGAATGGGTGAAATGGGATTTTATCTAAGTTTCTATTTATTCCTAGGGGATTATTTGATCCTGTTTGATGTAAGAATAATAAATGAATTATAGTTATTATTATAATAATAAATGGTAATAAAAAATGAAAAGTATAAAATCGAGTTAGAGTTGCGTTATCAACGGCAAATCCTCCTCAAATTCAATTTACTAATATAATTCCTAGGGATGGAATAGCAGATAATAAGTTAGTAATAACAGTTGCCCCTCAAAAAGATATTTGTCCTCATGGTAAAACATAACCTATAAATGCTGTTGCTATTAATAAGAATAAAATTATTACACCAATTATTCAAGTGTATTTTAAATTAAATGATTCATAATAAATTCCTCGTCCAATATGTAAGTAAATACAAATAAAAAAAAATGATGCCCCATTAGCATGAATTGTTCGAATTAGTCATCCATAATTAACATTTCGACAAATGTAATTAACTCTGTAAAATGCTATTTCAATATTAGCTGTATAATATATTGTTAAAAATAAACCTGTTAAAATTTGGATTATTAAACATAGAGCTAGTAAAGATCCAAAATTTCATCAAGCTGAAATATTAGATGGGGAAGGTAAATCAATTAATGAATTATTGATAATTTTAAAAATAGGGTGGGTTTTACGAATGTTAAAAAATTTATTATTTATCATTTTTTTTAATTAAAAAGATGAAGATCGAAGAGGGCCATAAAAAATATTAGTAATTTTTACTACAGCAATTAATGTGATAAATAAATAAATTATTAATATTATTATAATTATAAATGTTTGATTATTATATAATTTAGTTAAGTTAATTTTATTTTCATTATTAAAGAATAATAATAAGTTTATGAAATTATTTATATCTGAATTAAATGAAAGATTTATTCATTTTATATTATGTGAGTATATATATGTTGTTGTTATTAGTATAATTATAAATATTATAAAAATTATTTTTATGTTAAATGTTCTATTAAATATTTCATTTGAGGCAATTCTTGATACATAAATAAATAAAACTAAAAGTCCTCCTATGAAAACTAGAAAAAGAATATAAGAAAATCAATAAGTTTTAATTATTATTCCTGTTAATAAGCAAGTTAATAAGGTTTGAATTAAAATTATTAGGCCTATAGAAAGTGGATTGTTTATAAATAATATTATAAGTGAAATTAATATTATTATTATTGAAATAAATAATTTTGTAATTTCAAATCAAAGAATAGTTTAAAAAAAATAATAATTTTGGAGATTATTGATAAAGATATTCTTTTTCTTTGAAGTTTTTAAAGTTAATAACTTAATTTTGATTTACAAGACCAATGTTTTTTTTAAACTATAAAAACTTAATGATAATTTTAAATATATGAATTGTTTTTATTGTTATGTTTATTATTGGTAATTTAATTTTTGTATCTAAACATAAGCATTTATTGATTGTACTTTTAAGACTAGAATTTATTGTTTTAAGAATTTTTTTTTTTATGTTAATTTATTTAATATTCATTAGTTATGATATATACATATTAATGGTATTTTTAGTATTTTCTGTATGTGAGGGGGCTTTAGGGTTATCTATTTTAGTTTCTATAATTCGAACTCATGGTAATGATTATTTTCAAAGATTTAGTTTATTATAATTTAATAAATATTTAATTTAAATGATAAAGTTTTTAATAATAATAGTTTTTATAATTCCTTTTTGTTTTATAAAAAAAATATTTTGAATGGTTCAAATAATATTATTTGTTATGATATTTTTGTTCATAAATTTAGGAGTAAGATTGAATTTATTTTGTAGATTAAGTTATATATTTTCTTGTGATATTATATCTTATGGTTTAATTTTATTGAGAATTTGAATTTCTATTTTAATAATTATAGCTAGAGAAAATTTATTAAAAATAAATTTTTATTTAAATTTTTTTTTATTTAATATTATTTTTTTATTAATCATATTATATTTAACTTTTAGTTCTATAAATATATTTATGTTTTATTTATTTTTTGAGGGTAGTTTAATTCCTACTTTAATTTTAATTATTGGTTGGGGCTATCAACCTGAGCGTATTCAAGCTGGCATATATTTATTATTTTATACATTATTTGTTTCTCTTCCTTTATTAATGGGAATTTTTTATATTTTTGAGGAAATTAATACTATGATAATTTATTTTTTAAAGTTTATTAATTTAAATATATATATAGTATATTTTTCTATAATTATAGCTTTTTTAGTTAAAATACCAATATATTTTGTTCATTTATGATTACCTAAAGCTCATGTGGAGGCTCCTGTATCAGGTTCTATAATTTTAGCTGGTATTATATTAAAGTTAGGGGGTTATGGTTTATTACGTTTAATAATTTTTTTACAAGAAATTAATATAAAATTAAATTATATTTGAATTGTTATTAGATTAATTGGGGGGTTTTATATTAGTTTAAAATGTTTTTGTCAGGTTGATATTAAATCATTAATTGCTTATTCTTCTGTGGCCCACATAAGAATTGTTATTAGAGGAATTATGGTAATAAATTATTGAGGATTTATTGGTTCTTATATTTTAATAATTGGTCATGGTTTATGTTCTTCAGGGATATTTTGTTTAGCTAATATTAGTTATGAGCGATTACATAGTCGAAGATTGTATATTAATAAAGGAATAATAAATTTTATACCTTCAATAAGATTATGGTGATTTTTATTAATATCCTCTAATATAGCTGCTCCCCCTAGTTTAAATTTAATAGGTGAAATTAGTTTAATTAATAGATTATTAAGATGATCTTGAATTTCTATAATTATATTAATATTAATTTCTTTTTTTAGAGCTGGTTATAGATTATATTTATATTCTTTTGTTCAACATGGGGAGTATTATTCTGGTGTTTATAGTTATTATACTGGAGTTTCTCGTGAATATTTAATGTTAATATTACATTGATTACCTTTAAATATTTTAATTTTAAAAGTTGATTATAGAATAATTTGGTTTTATTTAAATAATTTAATAAAAATATTGATTTGTGGTGTCAAAAATATGAGGGTTTCATTTTAAATTATTAATAATGTTAAATATTCAATTTGTTTTATTTCTTTTATTTTTTTATTTATTATAAGAGTTTTAAATTTTTTTTTTATAATTTATTTTATTATATTTAATAAGGTAATTTTTTTAGAATGGGAAGTTATTTCTTTTAGTTCAGTTAGAATTATTATATCTATTTTATTGGATTGAATATCTTTATTATTTATAATATTTGTATTTTTAATTTCATCTGTTGTTATTTATTATAGAAAAAGATATATAAGATCAGAATTAAATTTAATACGATTTATTATTTTAGTGTTGTTATTTGTTTTTTCAATAATATTATTGATTATTAGACCTAATCTTATTAGAATTTTATTAGGTTGGGATGGTTTAGGGTTAGTTTCTTATTGTTTAGTAATTTATTATCAAAATTTAAAATCATATAATGCTGGGATATTAACTGCTTTATCTAATCGAATTGGCGATGTTTTTATTTTAATGGTAATTTCTTGAATAATAAATTATGGGAGATGAAATTATATTTTTTATTTAGAATTTATAAATAATGATTATGAAATAATTATAGTGGGGAGAATAATTATTTTAGCTGCAATAACAAAAAGTGCTCAAATTCCTTTTAGTTCATGATTACCAGCAGCTATAGCTGCTCCTACTCCTGTGTCAGCTTTAGTTCATTCTTCTACTTTAGTTACTGCTGGGGTATATTTATTAATTCGATTTAATTTATTATTATTAGATATATTTTTTTTAAAATTATTATTATTATTATCTGGTTTAACTATATTTATAGCTGGAATTTCAGCTAATTATGAGTTTGATTTAAAGAAAATTATTGCACTATCTACTTTAAGACAATTAGGTTTAATAATAAGTATTTTAAGTATAGGTTTACCTGATTTAGCTTTTTTTCATTTATTAACTCATGCTATATTTAAAGCTTTATTATTTATATGTGCTGGTGTTATTATTCATATAATAAATGATATGCAGGATATTCGTTTTATAGGAGGGATTAGATTTTATATTCCTTTGACTTCTTTATGTATAAATATTTCTAATATAGCTTTATGTGGTATTCCCTTTTTAGCTGGGTTTTATTCAAAGGATTTAATTTTAGAAATAGTTAGATATAGAAATTTAAATTTAATAATTTTTTTTTTATATTATTTATCTACTGGTCTAACTATATTTTATACTTTTCGTTTAATAATATATTTAATAATTAATGATTATAATTTAATTAGTATTTATAATTTATATGATGAAGATTTTATTATATTAAAAAGAATATTTATTTTATTATTTATAAGAGTTATTAGAGGAAGATTTTTAAGTTGAATAATTTTTTCTTATCCTTATATAATTTATTTACCTTTTAATTTAAAAATAATAGTTATTTATGTTAGATTAATTGGGGGGGTAATAGGTTATTTAATTAGAAATATAAATATTTATTCAGTTAATAAATTTATTATAACTTATAGTTTAAGAAATTTTTTATGTCTTATATGATTTATACCAAATTTATCAACTTATGGTTTGAGATATTATTTTCTTAATTTTAGTCAAAATTTAAGTAAAAATATTGATATAGGGTGAATAGAAAAATATAGAGGATTTGGATTAGTTGAAGTTATAATGAAATATTCTATTTTAAGTATTATATTTTATATAAATAATTTTAAAACTTATTTATTTAGATTTATTATTTGAATATTAATTATTTTATTTATATTATTATTATTAATTAATTAATTATTTAAAATATTT